>PVLC010002579.1:98682-112162 GCA_004027655.1 Graphiurus murinus
TTTTTTTGCGGTACTGGGGATTGAACTCAGGGGCATTCTACCTCCGAGCTACACCCCCAGCCCTATTTTTTATTCTTGATTTTGAAACCGAGTCTCACTAAGTTGCGGAGTGCCCCACTAGGTAGCTGAGGCTGGCCGCGAACCTGGATCCTCCGGTCTCAGCCTCCCGAATGCTGGGATTACAAGTGTGCGCCACCACGCCCGGCTAACATCAGCTTTTAATAGCATAGTTTTAAAAACTAGGAACCTTAACATGGACATATGTTCAGCCCAGCTGCTTGTAAGTGGAGCTATTGGAATTCATTAAACAAGATATTTATAGGTAAGGCAAGAGCTAGGAGAAATCGATATGCAGTCCATTATATCAACAATACTATCCAGGACCTACATTCCTTTTAACATTCCTTTATGATGTCATTAATAAGTTGATTTGGTCCTCGGGCACAATAGAAGTTCCAGGCATCACACCAAAATGACCTGAGCAGTTACTGCAACAGCCTCAGTAGTAGATGTTGACCAAAACAGAGACAGTGAGAACGCGTGGCAATGTATTTGATTTGAAAATTCCATTTTTAGGAAATGGCTACATGATGAAATGCAGGTCATCTATTTTGTGTCAGTGTGTGTGTGTGTGTGTGTGTGTGTGTGTGTGTGTGTGTGTGTGTGTTGTGGTCCTGGGAATTGAATCCAGAGGCATTCCATCTCTGAGCTACGTTCTCAGACTTCTATTTTTTGTTTGGAAGCACTCTCACCAAGTTGTAGTGGGTCTCACTAAGTTGCTGAGGCTGGCCATGAACCTGTGATAATTTTTTAAATTGATTTCACAGAGGAACAATTCACCTATGTATTCAATAAATATTTACTGAGCACCAGCATTTGTTCTAGACACATGAAATCTAATAGTAAGCAAAGCAGATGAAAATGCTATTTTCATGGAATTTATGTATCTGATGGGCAAAATATGCAAATAAAATATGTAGCTCATCGTGCCTATAGAAAATTAAAAGGAATATAATTGTTTGTAAAGACGAAAAGTTAGGTTTTTAGAATGGTCTTGTGAAAAGATCCAGGGACAAATTGGACCAATGGTTTTGAGGTTGCTGCAAGAGTCAAGATAGCTTGAGAAGCAAGAAACCCTGAAGTGCTTGTTGAAGCTGTTAGCTAGAACCCTATGGCTGGAGAGAAGTGATTCAAGAAAGGTGGAAAGAGAACCGAAAGCTAGGCATGGTGGTGCACACTCGTAGTCTCACTGTCTGGGAGGTTGAGACAGGAGGATTGCAAGTTCCAGGCCAGCATTAGCAAGACCCTGTTTCAAAATAAAAAATAAAAAGGGGTTAGGGTGGGTATAGATTAGACATAGGATACCTCTGAGTTCAATTCCAGGAAGGAAGAAAGAGAGGAAGGGAGGAAGGGAGGGAGGAAGGGAGGGAGGGAGGGAGGGAAGAAGAGAAAGGAGGGAGGGAGGGAGGAAGAAGGAAGGAAGGAAGGAAGGAAGGAAGGAAGGAAGGAAGGAAGGAAGGAAGGAAGGAAGGGCGGAAGAGCTTTACAGGAATGCTATCTTTATTCGGGAAGGGAGTGAGAAATAATAAATTTTTCAGTTGTTTGCAAGGAAATCACTGTTCTTAGGATAGAATGAAGTTCTAGTTAAAAAGGAAACTCACTCCTCCAAATTAACATCAGACACCATTTAATCTACAGCATTCAACCTTGAAGACCTTTCACAAAGACTGCAAATAGCCATCAAAAACTATGCACCCCCCTCGGCAAAATAGCCTTATGTCTCTGGTGGAACTTTTGTCTTCATAGCATTAAAAAATGAAGCAGAACATCTTTACGAGGTGAAGCAAATTTAGAAGAGAGCAGTAAAATCCAAAGCCCTGATTTATGGACCAAAGTTCTCTTTTGAAATTAATGAAATGTATTTTTCAGAGCAGAAAGGACAGAGAGTTCCTATGCACACCTGCACTTACACACCCACAACCACCTGTCTTATCAATACCTTCCATCATAGTGGCCAAATTGTGATGATCACTGAACCTACAAGAACACATGGTTATCACCCAGAGTCCATAGATTGCATAGGGTTAATTCTTTGTGTGAAGTTTCTATGGTTTTTTACAAATATATAATGGCTTGTGTTCACCATCACAGTATCATAGAGAATAGTGTCACTGCCCTAAAAATACCTTCTGTTCTTTTGATTTCCATCCCCAACCCCACCCCCTGGCCTCCACCATTTCTTTAACCATCTCCATAGTCTGGCTTTTTCCGGAATGTCATTTTGATGGAACCCTACAGAAAGCAGGCTGATCATACCAGCTTTTTTCACTTAGTAATATGCATTTAAGATTCCTCCATGTCTTTTTTTTTTTTTTTTGATGATATGTCATTTCCTTTTTAGCTTTGAATAATACTCCACTGACTAAATATGCCACAATTTATTTTTCTGTTGGTCTTCTGAAGGACATCTGAGTTGCTTCCCAGTTTGAGACATTAAGAATAAAGTTGCTGTAACTCTGGGCAGCCTTTGTAGAGACATAACCTTTCACTCATTTTGGTAAATATCAAGGTGCATAACTGCTGGACCCTATGGTAAGGATATATTTACTTTTGCAAGAAGCTTCCAAACTCTCCCATAAAGTGACTGCACCATTTTGCGTGCCCACCAGAGTTCCTGCTCTTCCACATCCTCTCCAGCATTGAGTGGTGGTCATGTTCTGGATTGTGGCCGTTCTAATAGGTAAGTAATAGTATCTCATTTTTCATTTAATTTTCATTTCCTGGATGGCTTAGGGAAGAGGTCCTAGAGCATCTTTTCAGAGATATATATTTATAATCTGTGGATCTACTTTACTGAGATGTCCATTCAGTTCTTTGTTAACTGAGTTGTTTCTTTTCTTATTTATGGAGATTGAGTTTTTGTGTATTTTATATAACACACCTTTATCTGATGGTTTGTTTGTTTGGTACTAGGGATTGAACCCAGGGGAAGTCTACCTCTGAGATACACTCTCAGCCCAGACCTTTTTATCTTTTTTTTTTTTTTGAAACTGGGTCTCACTAAGTTGCTGAGGCTGGACTAGAACCTGCAATCCTCCTGTCCCAGCCTCCCAAGTACTGGAATTACAGATATGTACCACCATGCATGGCTCTAATTCTTTCTTTTTAATATATGCATTCAAAGTTTCTAAGTGTGGCTTCCACTCCACTTTACAAATGTCAAGCTGTATTTTCATTTGGCTGATTTTTTTTTAATTTCCTTTGAGATTCCTCTTTGATTCCTTAGAGTCTGTTATATGAGCTCTAAATACTTGAGGGTTTTCAGCTATCTTTCTGCTATTCATTTTTAGCTTAACTCAGTTGTGGCCTGAGAGTATACATTATATGCTTTCTAATTTTTAAATATTGTAAGGTATGCATTATGGCCCAAAATGTGGTTTATCTTGGTGTGTAACTTAGAGAAGAATGTGTACTCTGCTACTCTTGAATCAAGCAGTCTACAGATATCAATTATATCCAGTTGATGTATAGCATTACTGAATTAAGCTATGGCCTTAGTGGTTTTGTCTAATAGATCTGTCCTTTTCTGATGGGGATATTAAAGTATCCATCATCTATTTTTCCTTGCAGTTTTATCAGTTTTGTTTTATATATACTCTATTGTTTGTCAGTGTACCTAAGGAATGTCAGATCTTCTTAGAGAATTTATCATGTCATCAAAGGTAATGCTTCTTTATTCCTCATAATTTTCTTTGCTTTTAAATGTGCTCTCTCTAAAATTAACAATTTTTCTAGATTTTCTTTTTTGTGTGTGGTACTGGGGATTGAACCCAGGGGCATTTCGTCTTAGAGCTTAGAACCCCAGCCCTTTTGTTTTATCTTATTTTGAAATAGGCTCTCATTTAGTTGCATAGGACCTCAGTAAGGGTTGTCTCTAACCTAAAATCCTCCTGTCTCAGCGTCCCAAGTACTGGGATTACAGGTGTCCATCACCATGCCTGACTTTTTCTGGCTTTTTTTGAATTATATTAGCATGGAATGTCTTTCTCTCTTTCCTTTCACTTAATCTATGCATGTGGTTTTTGACTTATTATGAATGACTTATTACTTCAGTTAGTAAACATTTTATCCATTTTCAGTATATTTGTGAAACATATTTAAATTAATACGTGGTACATGGGAGTGTTTAGGAAAATTACGACCTCGAATATAAAATCTCTCCAGTAACTTCCCAGCATCTTTTAAAAAAAAGTTCATAAAAATTCAAGCAGCAGAAGGGGGCATTAAAATTCAATAGAATGCTCTGAAAGACTTTTAATATACTTTATTTTTTGAAAAGTATCTCAACAAATTTCAGAGACCAAGGAAAGAAATTTTGTACAACAGTCACATATAGGAGACTAAAATATGCAGAGAAACACTAACAGTACAAAATTAAAAGCAATTATTTTTACATTATCAAAACCTTACTTACTTTTGTGGTTCACAATAATCATTATACTTTTCCATATAAAAGAGGTTTAGCCGTTGTGATTGGGTTTGGGATATTTAACATTTCTTTACGACCAAAACATATCTATCCACTTTATCATCTCAGGCTTGTTACAGTTTTTAATAAGTTACATAATGGCATTTTTCTTTTGTGCCTAATGCTCATATTTGGACTTCCTTTCACAACTGTTCTCATCCTTAAAGTTTCAGTTCCTCCTTGAACTCCATGAAATTCTGCTTCTCTCTACGCTGCTGAAAAAGTTACAGATTATTTTCAATGATTTAACCTAATAGATGTTTTTTTTTTTTTTTTTTTTTTTTTTTTGCGGTACTGGGGACTGAACTCCAGGGCATTCTACCTCCGAGCTATACCCCCAGCCCTATTTTTTATTCTTTATTTTGAAACCGAGTCTCACTAAGTTGTGGCGTGCCTCACTAGGTAGCTGAGGCTGGCCGCGAACCCGGATCCTCCAGTCTCAGCCTCCCAAATGCTGGGATTACAAGCGTGCGCCACCACGCCCGGCCTAATAGATGTTTTTAATTAAATTTCCACTGAGAGATTCACTTCAGTTTCTTTAAATTCCAAGTCTTCTAAATGTGGTTATTTTCTAGACCATATTTTCTCTTTCCCCTCGCCTTTGAATTTCCAATCTCTTTACAAACAACAGAACATACTTCTATGCCAAGTAGGTACATAACAAATATCCTAAAAGGAGGATAATAACAATGAGGAATGACATCATAATCAAGTCAGGATTACAATGCAAAATCCTAGTCCACTCTCAAAGTTCAGGAATGGGTTCTTCTGTGGCACCTAACTCAAGCTGGCATTTGTTGATCTAATAAAAATAAAATTAGAATTTGAGTAGATGCCACCCACTCACTTAAAATGAAACAAAGTCGAGATTGAGAGGAATTATTAAAAGAATATGTTCTGTGCACTGGTTGAAATGTCCTGTAGGAATCAGTACCCTGAATGGTATGATTAAATATGGCTAGGGGAGGCCAAGGCTTCGTGTATGAGAAGGAATTTTAGTCATTTATGTCTCATTGTAGAATCAGATGATGTGTACATTAAGAAAACTGGGAAAGCAGCCGGCCGTGGTGGCGCACGCTTGTAATCCCAGCATTCGGGAGGCTGAGACAGGAGGATCCAGGTTCGCGGCCAGCCTCAGATACCTAGTGAGGCACTCTGCAACTTAGTGAGACTCGGTTTCAAAATAAAGAATAAAAAATAGGGCTGAGGGTATAGGTCGGAGGTAGAATGCCCCTGAGTTCAATCCCCAGTACCGCAAAAAAAAAAAAGAAAACTGGGAAAGCAAAAAAATTCCATGTGAGCCTTTTTTTTTTGTAAGACTTCCACATACCAAGTTATCTGGTGGAGCTCTAATTTCAGATATTATGTCATCTTTTTTCATTCATGCTAAAAACATATGGCTCAACTGAACTTCATTCATATATATTCTCTCTCTCTCTTCTTTGCTTCTGGTGATTAGCTCAGGGAGACATTCTACCTCTGTTATACCCACAGCCCTATGTATGTATGTATGTATATATGTATGTACATGTATATATGTATGTATGTATATGTGCATTTAGAGACAGGGTCTCATTAAGTTGCAGAGGTGCTGGAGCTGGCCATGCACCTGCAACCCTCCTGTCTCAGCTTCCCAAGTACTGGGATTACAGGCATAAGCTACCAAGCCAGGCTTCCTTCCATTTTTTTTCCTTTCTGTCTTTTAATATTCCATCCTCATATACTCCTCTCTGATCACCACCAAAGATAGATGCCAAAGAAAAACAAAGGAAGGTGAAATCGAAAACTGTCAAAAAATCACTTTTTCATCCAATTAACTTCTCATTAAACTCTGGTCTGGAATGTGATTTAAACTCAGTCTTAATAAGCCCAGACAATGGAATAGTAAATGTAATGTCATACTTTGATCCATTATCACAACTCACCATCTTGAAAAAGTGGGCAGAAAAAAAAAAAAAAAACAGTAAACTTTACAAACCTAATTTATTTTATTGGTATCTCCCGTGAGGACTTGGGAACCAAACTAGCAAAACCATGCTGCAGAGAGAGAGAACGGAAAGAGGAGAGGAGAGGAGAGGGGTAGACAGAGGGAGTAGGGAGAATGAGGAGGGGGAAGGAGGTGGAGGAGGAGGAGGAGGAAGAGGAGGAGGAGGAGGAAAAGAGAGGGGGAAGAGAGGAGAGAAGAGAGGGGACTTGAGGGGAGGGGAGGGGAAGAGAGGAGAGGGGAGGGGAGGGGAGGGGAGGAGAGGGGAGGAGAGGGAACATCTCTGCCTGCCCTCCAGACTGAAACAAGTGATCACATCGTTACGTGGGCTTGGTTTTCAGGCTTAAAAGGAAGGCTCTCTCCAGTTGTCAAACAACTTGAGCCAACTCACGAACTCCGAACTCCGCAGCGGCGCCTCCTCCAGGACCAATTCTGCTCCCCGCGTCGCCGCCCTCCACCTCCACAGCCAAGATGCCCATCCAGGCTGTGCTGCTCAGCGCCGCCCTGGCGCTCAGCGCTGCAGGTGAGAACCCGCGCAGCCAGCGCTCCTTGCCTGGGAGAAGCTCAGGGCTCTGAGCTCTGCTGGCCCATTGCAGTACCCAGGCTGCTCTGAATCGTGGGGCTGCAGGATTCGGACTTGAGTGCAAAAGAACTGGGGGGTAGTGCAGCTTTGCCAGCACCTCTGATTTCAAGGAGCGGTTATTTATCCTGTCTTAGACTCGCTGTACTCAGCTCAGTAGGAACAGTAATACTAATTTGCAGGGTGTCATTGTAAGACAGAATCTGATCTGTACAAGTGGAATGTACTTGCATGGTACCTAGTGTTATTTTACGAGTGCTTCAATACCGTACTCAGGTACCTGCACTCAGGAAAAAAAGACTATGATTATAATGATGATGATGGTGATGATTGCTGTTATTGTTAAAGATATACAATATATTTTTTGTAGTATTGAGGATTGAACCCAGGGGCATTCTACCTCAAGCTACATCCCCCCGCACTCTTTTTTTTAGTTTTATTTTGAAACAGAGTCTCACTACCTTGATGATAGTCTCACTGCTTGCTGAGGCTGTCCTTGAACCTGTGATCATTCTGTCTCCACCTCTCCAGTACTGGGATTAGAAGCACCACGCTGGGCGAAGGAAAATATTTTGAAAGTAAACTGCTTTTACGTTAAATTGTTTTAAAATTTTGATTAAACACTAGAACCATCCATCCAAAAAAAAAAAAATGCTCCTTAGTTGAGCTTTTAAAAAAATGCTAAGAGAGTTGGATGTGTGGCACAGGCCAGTAACCGCAGTACTTGGGAGGCTAAAATGGGAGGATTGCAGGTTCAAGATGAGTCTCAGCAACTTACGGGAGACTCTCAACAACATAGTAAGACCCTGTTTCAAAAACGCTGGAGGTAGAATTTCTCTAGGTTCAATCCCCAGTATCCCCCTTAAAAAAAAAGAAAAATATTTAAAAACACCAATTTGAAAATATAAAAAGTTACTGTGAAAAAGCTGAGTAATGTGAAATGTCACGTGGAATATTCTAGTACACTTTTTAAGAACAGGAAATGGTATTTCTACATTCTGTGAGGCAGGTTTGTTAAAAAAAATGTTTTATTTCTTGAATAAGGGGTGAAAAAATAATACCATAGTTAGTAAAAAATAAATTAAATGTTTAAGTCAAATTTAAGACACCGAAGAATGACTGATGTGGGGTCCTTACTTTTATTGTAGCAAACCCTTGCTGTTCCAACCCATGTCAAAACCAAGGTGTGTGTATGAGCACAGGATTTGACCAGTACAAGTGCGACTGTACCCGGACAGGATTCTATGGTGAAAACTGCTCAACGCGTAAGTTTGCCCTTGCCTTTCCTTATTTGACAAGAGGCTACATAGAGCTGTCGTTTTGTAGATCCGTGTCTTACACCGAGTCCCGTTAACTTTTGCTTCCTTCTTGCAGCTGAACTTCTGACAAGAATCAAGTTATTCCTGAAGCCCACCCCAAACACAGTGCACTACATACTCACCCACTTTAAGGGGGTCTGGAACATCATCAATAACATTCCCTTCCTGCGAAATTCAATCATGAGATATGTGTTGACATGTAAGTATGCCTCTGTCTAAGGTTTTCAGCTTCCTCAAAGAAAAATATGCTTTACGATATTGTAGATTACTAAGCCTACTCCAAAGACACACTTCCAATTTCACCAAAATGACTTTAAATAATCCTTGTTTAGTTTAATAATCCTTCTGACTGTTCAACAGTCAGAATTGTATGGACTAGATGACCCACATACCTCTAACATCATAGTTTCAGTCAATTTGCAAAAAAGTGGAGTCCAGTTGTTTATTGAATGTCCATGGGCCACAGAACTGTTTCTGAACATGTAGTATCCATTAAAATAAATGATTACTCTGAATGTGGGTGAGAAAGAAAGAAACTTTCCATAGTTCTAAAGTAGTGTCATGCCTACTAGTCCAATCACAGACCTCCAGAGCAGTAAGTGGAGAGTCCCTAAAAAAATCAAGTTTGCTGGAGCATTTCGTTCTAAGAAAGGCATATATCCTTGATTAAAGATGCATTTTTAATGGCAGCTACACTTTAAAGTGTAGTCATTTTTAAAAGAATTTCTTTGTTGGAATTACATTTTTTTTTAACTTTACTTTTGCTGATGCATTCTAGTCTTGCATCATAATGTAGTTCAGAGTGATAGCGACATGTATGTACATAGCACTTAGTGAGCTTTTTTTTTTTTGAAGTTCAATTTAATCTTTGGATCTTTGGGCTACTTTGCACATTGTGTAATTTAAAAAAATGATGGCTTTTTTTCATCTGTGAACCAATAAAACAATTACTTTTCTTTGTAAATTTCAGCCCGATCACATTTGATTGACAGCCCGCCAACTTATAACACCCACTATGGCTACAAGAGCTGGGAAGCCTTCTCTAACCTCTCCTACTACACCCGAACCCTTCCTCCTGTGGCCGATGACTGCCCAACACCCATGGGTGTCAAAGGTGAGTGAGAAGAAATTGATTAGAGATGTAATAACTGGAGTAGGGGTTGGACTGCTACCTAGAAATTTCAACTTTAAACTACCCATTATTTGTTAATGGCATAGCCTTTTCCCTTTGTTGTAGATATCCTTAGAGATTTTTTTTAAAAAATGTGAATATAAGCTGGGCGTGGTGGCTTGTAATCCCAGCATTCGGGAGGCTGAGACCAGAGGATCCGGGTTCGCGGCCAGCCTCAGCTACCTAGTGAGGCACTCTGCAACTTGGTGAGACTTGGTTTCAAAATAAAGAATAAAAAATAGGGCTGAGAGTGTAGCTCGGAGGTAGAATGCCCCTGAGTTCAATCCCCAGTACCGAAAAAAAAAAAAAAATGTGAATCTATGTAATTTATTCCATGAAAGTAGATGGGCATTTTAATAATGTCCTAATAATTGTGATGCCCTACAACTAATAATTTTTAATGTTTCGTTAGAACAGAACTAATGCTAGCTAAAATAGAAAAAATTATTTAATAAAAAATGGTTCCTACAAAAGAATCATTTTACTTTGTTATGATCCAATTCACAACTGTATTTAACCTGTAAGTGATGGATGCCTCATCACTAGGAGCTTCCATGAATAGATGGATGGATTTTGATCTTAGCTTTCTCATTTTCTAGGGAAGAAGGAGCTTCCTGATTCAAAACTGCTTCTGGACAAAGTTCTCCTCAGAAGGAAGTTCATTCCTGATCCCCAAGGCACGAATATGATGTTCACCTTCTTTGCCCAGCACTTCACCCACCAGTTTTTCAAGACTGATACTAAGCGAGGACCAGCTTTCACCACAGGACTGGGCCACGGGGTAAGAGTGCGCTGAGCAGGATTAGAGCAAATCGGAATAAAACGCCAACTTTTATGGCCATGCCAAATAATTTGACCTCATTTTTAAAAATGTCATGTCTAAAAAAACCTAGAGTTTTCTAATTTACCGAAAGAATCCCATAATTTTCCAGGTGGACTTAAACCATATCTAAGGAGAAACGCTGGATAGACAGCATAAACTGCGCCTTTTCAAGGATGGAAAACTGAAATATCAGGTGTGTCTCCTTTGACGATTACGAGTCATGACCCGCCACCTACACTTGTATTTTAAAATCTCTAGTGATGAGTTGTCTTTTTTAACTCTTTTTATGAATGTGTATGCCTGTCACTTTTCAGATGGTTAATGGAGAGATGTACCCTCCCACAGTCAAGGATACGCAGGTAGAGATGCTGTACCCGCCTCATATCCCCGAACACCTGCGCTTTGCCGTGGGCCAGGAGGTCTTTGGTCTGGTGCCTGGTCTGATGATGTATGCCACAATCTGGCTGCGGGAACACAACAGAGTGTGCGACATTCTCAAACAGGAGCATCCAGAGTGGGATGATGAGCGCTTATTCCAGACGACCAGGCTAATACTGATAGGTGAGCAAGAAGGACGAGTTACACAAAGCCCCCTTCCCCTGAGTAACTACTTTGTTACCTTTGCTATGCTTCAAGGAATGTTGTCAATGAAAGATGGTGCTCTGTTAATTCAGTCCAGCAGCATGATGAGTAATGAAGTTATTGATATTATTTTTGATGTAGTTAATTATCATTAACTACATTACTATTCATAATGTAGTTATATTATTGATAATGTAGTGACCTTCCCTTTTGTTTTGAAGTGAATGAAAAAATGGAATGGCAAATTAACCAAAGTTCATTTCAATGCCTTGAAAGTTGATGATCAGAAAGAGCTAAGGTTTTTAATTCTTTGTTTTGTGCAAATAGGAGAGACAATTAAGATTGTGATCGAAGACTATGTGCAGCACTTAAGTGGATATCACTTCAAACTGAAGTTCGACCCAGAGCTGCTTTTCAACCAACAATTCCAGTACCAAAACAGGATTGCTTCTGAGTTTAACACACTCTATCACTGGCATCCCCTTCTGCCCGACACCTTTCAAATTGATGACCGGGAGTACAACTATAAACAGTTTCTCTACAACAACTCTATATTACTGGAGCACGGACTCACCCAGTTTGTCAAGTCATTCACCAAGCAAATTGCTGGCAGGGTAAGCATTATTACTGAAAAACAGAAGACTAGTCAGTAACTTTAGAATTTCTGCCACAGAAATTGTTTTTATTATAGTTACTAAAAGAAAAACTATTTGACTAGTCAAATTGTTTCTTCAAACAAGAAGCCTAAAAATATTTTTGAAAAGTCTCAAGTTTTCGTCTACAGTTGTCAAGCAAGTAATAGTATGTACCCATACCTGAAAAATAGATGTTTTCAAAAACATGGTATAATCGTATTATTTATAGAAATAGATATTTGACTGAATAGCAATTGAAAAAGAGTATATATATATATATATATATATATATATATATATAGTGTGTGTGTGTGTGTGAGAGAGAGAGTTACTGAGGATTAAACCCAGGGGGCATTCTACCTCTGAGCTACATCCTCAGCCCTACTTTAATTTTTATTTGAAACAAGATCTTCTTAAATTCCTGAGGTTGCCTTCGAAACTGCTATCCTCCTGTCTCATCTTCCCATGTCCTGGGATTACAGGCATGCACCTATACCTGGCAAATTTTTATAATTTTAAAAGGCAAATTATTTCCTGAACAGTGCCCCATTGACTCTTAAGCACAGCTGCTGTCAAACTGTATGTAAGAGATAAAAACAGTTTAGGTCTCTTACCTACTTTGTAGCTAAAGAGTATTTTTCAAGCAAAAGGAATAAATATGCCTAAAACTCTTGTCTGACTGTTTAATTTGTCATCCACAGGTTGCTGGTGGCAGGAATATTCCTCTTGCCATAGAAAGAGTGACAAAGGCCTCCATTGACCACAGCAGAGAGATGAAATACCAGCCTTTCAATGAGTACCGCAAACGCTTTTCCCTGAAGCCCTACAAGTCATTTGAAGAACTAACAGGTGAGAAACAGTTTCTAAACTGCATTAGATAATCAAGGGTCAAATAGAAAGCTCAGGGAAGTCAAAAGCAAATTGAGCAAAAGGATAAAACCATGTTTGATTGTGTCACCACATCTCACACTGGTTGTTTCTCTGTCTTCACCACCTTCCCAGGAGAGAAGGAAATGGCTGCAGAGTTGGAAGCCCTCTATGGTGACATCGATGCAATGGAGCTGTATCCTGCCCTTCTGGTAGAAAAGCCCCGCCCTGATGCCATCTTTGGTGAGACCATGGTGGAAATGGGGGCGCCATTCTCCTTGAAAGGACTTATGGGAAATCCTATCTGTTCTCCTCAATACTGGAAGCCCAGCACTTTTGGAGGAGAAGTAGGTTTTAAAATCATCAACACTGCCTCCCTTCAGTCTCTCATCTGCAATAACGTGAAGGGCTGCCCCTTTACATCCTTCAGTGTGCAAGATCCGCTGCCCACCAAAACGGTCACCATTAATGCTAGGGTTTCCCGGCCAGACTAGAAGACATCAACCCCACCGTGCTGCTCAAGGGGCGTTCCACCGAACTGTAGACGTCTACCGATGATACTTATTTATTTTGATGAACCACTTCTCTTAACTTAATCATTTAATAATATTTATATCAAACGACTTATGTTAGTTAACATCTGCTGTAAACAAGGCAGTCCGCTGGTTGTAGAGGAGAGTCATACTTGTGAAGATTTTTGTTGTCACCACTTTAAAGATGTGTTAGCTTCAGGTTAAAAGGGAGAAAGGTTTTTATTCTGTTTAATAAGCTGGTGGGAAATGGGTTTTGACGTCTTTTTTTTTTAAATTTTTTTATTGTAGTAATTCGTGCAATATAGCATACATCTTTGTTAAGTACGAGTTGTTAACAACATATTTGCACACAGTTCTCATTTGACCCTTTCCCCAATTCCCACCCCAATCCCCTCCCCTTCCCTCCCCCTCAGGTTCACTTCGGTGAGTGACCTTGATATGATTGTGTAATTACATCA
>PVLC010002580.1:0-25031 GCA_004027655.1 Graphiurus murinus
ATGATGTACTTACACAATCATATCAAGGTCACTCACTGAAGTGAACCTGAGGGGGAGGGAGGGGGAGGGGATTGGGGTGGGAATTGGGGAAGGGGTCAAATAAGAATTGTGTGCAAATATGTTGTTAACAACTCGTACTTAACAAAGATGTATGCTATATTGCACGAATTACTACAATAAAAAATTAAAAAAAAAAAAAAGAAAAAAAGAAAAACTTGGTCATTTGAAACAAAGAGGGATACTGTCTGCCAGATATAAAAATGTTTTTCAACTATATTAATAAAAGAGTTGTGGTACTGATAAAAGAAAATAGATCAATAGAAAAAATATATATATTTATATCTGTGTATACGGATATACATGCAAGAATTTGGCATTTAATATAAATAACATTTCAGTTCATGGAAAAGAGTTTTGGGTAATCGATCATTTATTTGCAAAATGTGTTGGCTTTATTTCTTACACTAATAATTTTTACATAATACATATGACATTAGCATATGTTATGTTACCTTTCTACATTTAAAAGTATATTTAATATACTTAAATCTCAATTTGTAGATCATCTTCTTATCCCTAATATAGGTGATAGGTTTATATTAGCATTATCACTAAGATCTGTCAGATGGCTTGATCCTATAATTCCTATAGCAACTTCGTAGACTTCATTGGGACTTCTGGGTTAGGTACTATTTCTTGGATTATATAGCCTTCTTTTTCTTGAATTTGATACTTCCCCTGCCCCAAGACTCCAGTGTAACCATTTGTGCTTAGGGAGTACAGCAAGACTGCAGAAGAGATGTTTCTCAGCCTATGTTGCTCTTTTTTTTTTTTTGGTGGTGGTGGTACTAGGGATGGAATTCAGGGGCCTTCTACCTCCAGACTACACTACTGGACCTATTTTATTATTTTATTTGGAAACAAGATCTCACTAAGTTGCTGAAAGCCTAAGTTGCTGAGGCTGGCTTCAAACCTGTGATCCTCCTGTCTCAGCCTCCCAAGTACTAGGATTACAAGCATGTGCCACCACGCCCGGCTTTTGCCCTTACTTTTGATTGATAGTTTCTCAGAGTATGGAGTATACAATTCTAAGTTACAAATACTCATCCTGCAGATTTTAAAAACATCCTCCCTTTTTCTTCTAGAAGCAGGTGCTGTTGTGGACCACTGTAATGGTAGTTTGAGCTTTCTTTCTTTCTTTTTTTTCTCAGTACTGGGGACTGAGCCTAGAGGCATTCTACCTCCAAGTACACCCCAGCCCTATTTTTTATTCTTTATTTTAAAACAGGCTCTCACTAAGTTGCAGATGGCCTCATTAAGTTGCAGAGGCTGTCCCGCCTGGAACCTGCGATCCTCCTATCTCAGCCTCCCAAGTACTGGGATTACAAGCGAGCACCACCAAGTCTGGCTTGATCTTTATTTCTTGATGACAACCTCCTGCCCTACCTCTGAGAGCTTTAATAGCTCCTCTTTATACATAATGTTCTGAAATTTCACAAGGATTATCTAGGCAGGGTATTTTTTAAAGTTTTTTGTTTGTTTGTTTTGTTTTTTTGCGGTACTGGGGATTGAACTCAGGGGCATTCTACCTCCGAACTAAACCCCCAGCCCTATTTTTTATTCTTTATTTTTTTTCTGAAACAAGGTGTCACTAAGTTGCGGAGTGTCTCACTAGGTGGCTGAGGCTGGCCTCGAACCTGGATCCTCCGGTCTCAGCCTCCCAAATGCTGAGATTACAAGCGTGCGCCACCACGCCTGGCTCTTTTTTACTAGCTTGTACCTAACAAAGATGTGTGATTACAATGCACCAAATAAGGGAAAGATGAGAAAAAAAAAATTTGTTAAAGTTACACCCGGAGATTTTGGACCTACTTAATGCAGAGTCCACTTCTATTAACCTGACTCTTTTTTAAAGTTGAATTGTAATTACATATCATAGGTTCAAAGTGATATAAACATACGTGCACACAGCGCTTGGTGTGTTTCCCTCTGGATTCCACCAGCTCCTCTACCTCCTTCACATACACATTAATGAGATTCATAACGACGCCTTCATATGTGGACATAACATTATTTGAACTGTTATTTTTTAATTTAACTTTTTATGTGTGTGTGTGTGTGGGGGGAATGTTTAGGTTACTTTGAAAATCCATTTCAGCCTAAATATGTTTTTTATTTTTTTCCTAGTCAAAGCATTAAAAAAAATCATGGTTGATAAATTGTGTCTTCTCTTTTTCCCCGATCAGACCGTTGAAAGGTTGATACATTTTCTCAATCTTTTCAAGGAATAAACTATAAGTTTCATTGATTTTCTCTACCATTTTTTTGTTTTCTGCTGTCATTTGACTATTCTTTTTTCTCTGTAAACTTTGAATTTAATATGCTTTCTTTTTTTAGTTTTGTAAAAGAAAGCTTAGAGCATTATTTTAGACATCTCTATTTTAATAAAGCATTTAAATACCATTATAAATTTCCCTTTATGCACTACTTTAGCTACATCTCACAAATTTTGATATGCTACGTTTTCTTTTTCATTCGACTCAAACATTTTTTATATTTGCTTTATAATTTCTTGTTTGATCTATGGGTTATTTAGAAACATTTTCTGGTCTCACAAGTTGGGGGTATTTTCTGGAGATCTTTTTGTTATTAATTCTAATTTGATTTCATTGTTGTAAGAGAACATAATTTTTAGGGTGTAAATCCTTTAGGTATATTAATATTTGTTTTATGACTCAAAATATCATCTACTTTGACAAATGTGTACTCAGAAATAATGTGTGCTCTACTGTTGTTTGGTGGAATACTCTGGGAATGTCAGTTATTTAAAGTGATTGATGGCATTGTTCAAGGCTTCTATACTTGTTGATTTTTCAATCAGTTATTGAGAGAATGGTGTTGGAATCTCAACTATGATTTCAGATTTGTCCATTTCTCCTCCTTTTTCTATCCATTTTTGTCTTACATACTTTGAAGTTTTGTCATTAGAAGCACAAATACATAGGATTATGTCCTCATGATAAACCAAATTATATTATCATTATGAAATGTCCTTCTTTTTTTCTTTTACTTCTAGTAATATCCTAATTGCTTTCTGAAAAAAAAATTCTGAAAATGTTGAGGTCTCTGATTTTCTTTCTTCCTTTCTCATTGTAGTAATAATTTATTATTCTTTGTATTTTTGTGTGGTCATATTACCTATACAAAGAAAATGGGATTAGTCATCTATTTTGATCTTGAAAAAGAAAAAAACTTTATGCCAAACTATCTTTTAAGACAATAATTCCTTTGATCCCCAATCATTTCTTTGGCTACTTGAGTTGCAGGATAAAAATTGTTTATGACAAGCTGAGTATGGTGGCACATACCTGTAATCCTAGTACTTGGGAGGCTGAGCCTAGAGGATCACAGGTTTGAAGCCAGCCTTAGCAACATAACAAGACTCTGTTTCAAAATAAAAATTAAAAAAAATGGCTGAGGGCATACATAGCTCAGAGATAGATCACCATTGGGTTCAATTCTCAGTGCCAAAAAAGAAAAAAAGAATTGTTTCTGATAAACTGAGGCAAGGGGATTTCATGGAAATCTGAATCAGGATTGCAGAATAACTGGGTCCTTATAGAGGTGAACCTAGGGAACCTAGAGGGAGATTGTAGACCAAGGGTAGTCCTGGAAATTCAAGCAGAGTCTGGAAATCTGATCTCTAAAGTATGTCATCAATTTTCCTTCTAGTTTATTCATTCCTTCCTCTATTAACCATCTTTTTTTCTGTCTCATTGTTTTTCTTTCTGTGTTAGGTTTTCATCACGGTGACACATAACTGAGAAGATCAACCTGAAGGAGGAAAAGTTCGTTTTGGCTGATGGTTTCAGAGAGTTCAGTCTATGGCCACTTGACCCTGTAGCTTTGGGTCTGTGGTGACACAGAAGCACGGGAGAGGCATGTGGTAGAGGAAACTGTTCACCTCATGGCAGCAAGCAAGTGAAACAGCGAGGGAGGAAGAGACCAGTGTCCCAATAAAGGGCCCCCGTAAAGGCCATGCCTCCAATGACCTAAGCTCCTCCCACTAAGCCCCACGGGTGTGTGTGTGTGTGTGTGTGTGTGTGTGTGTGTGTGTGTGTGTGTTTAGTACTGGGAATTGAACCCAGAGGTATTCTACTTCTGAGCTATATCCCTAGTCCTATTTTATTTTGAAACAGGTTCTTGCTAGGTTGCTGAGACTCTTGCTAAGTTATTGAGACTGGTTTTGAACTCTCGATCTTCCTGTCTCAACCTCCTAAGTACTGAGATTCCAGGTGCATGCCGCCATGCCCAGCAAGGCTCTGACTCCTACAGGATCCACCACTTCCCAGGCTCCACAGGCTGACAACCAAGCCTTCAACATAGGACCTTTGGACACCATTTAAGATGCAAATCATAATAGCGTCTTTATAACAAGAGCTTGTCTTTTTCAAATCACTTAGCCTCACTATGCCTTGGTCTCTAGGAGTAATAAGAGGGTTCAGTTCTCAAGATTGCTGGGAGGATCACTTAAAACAGAGACCAGCTCACAGTAGTCATTTAATATGTTCTACTTGAAATGAAACTTACTTGGAATGAAACTTATCCAAGAGATGTAATAGTTAGGACAAACTGTCTAACCATTTTATTGTTCATGAGGGGTGCAAAGTTTTACTACATTGCTCCATGTGATAACTTTCTTTTGGAATTTAGTATCAGGAAACAGCTTGTATCTCTTGCAGTAGTGATGTGTGTCCTTTCATCAGTAGTGAGAATACTGTTGTCCATCTCCCATTCCCGAGTCTGCCCAGAAGTTCAGAGTGAAACTTAATCCGTCAAAGGAACTATGCCATCTTTACAAACCTCCCCTTTAATTTGCTAGTTATAATGGGGGGGGTACTGAATTGAACCAGGGGCATTCTACCTGAGCTAACCCTCAGCCCTATTTTATTTTTTATTTTGAGACAGGGTCTTGCTAGGTTACTAAGGTTCTCCTTGAACCTTCGATTGTGCTGTCTTAGGCTCCCAAGTACTGAGATTACAAGTGTGTGCCAACACACCCGGCTACTAGTTATAATTTGATAGCTGTGTAATACACAGTGTTAACTTTAAATTTCTTCAATTTATTCTAGAAAGAAAGTGGCGGGGGTTGTTTTATAAAATATAGGTCTCTGCTTTCAAAGACTCCAGGTTAGAGCAGAGTCTGTTGCTTCTGGCCATGCACAGGGAGAAAGACATTTATATTGCAATTCAGTACATGGACCTGTATATATAACGGAGATAAATGTATGGGATAGAAGTTTAAAAGCACTACTCCACAAAATATTCCTCTCTCTCTCTCTCTCTCTCTCTCTCTCTCTCTCTCTATATATATATATATATATATATATATATATATTAGCTCAATTAATTTTTATAATAATCATTCTATGAGATCAGCCTTGCTATCATTATGCCTGTTTTATTCCAGATGAAGAAGCTGAGGTGCGGGGAGGTTAAGATACCCACCCAAAGTCAACCAGTTGCTTTGTTACTGAGTGGAAAACTGAGGTTTGAATCCAGGGACTCTGGTTTTAAATCCATACTCTATTCTGCTACCCCGGTAGCCTCTTGATAGTTAGCCTATATATGCTATGTACCTTTTTTGATTCTGTTACACTACACTTTTTATTTTTAAAATGCTGGCCAAGATCCCCAAATCAATGGGTCACAACCACTACTTACTAATGGGTCATAATCTATAGTTTGTTAAATATTAAAGAGGAAAATAAAACACACGGACATGATTGTCAGTGGCTATTAAGAGAAGTCCAACAGGAATTCTGAGCACCACCCAGTGGGCCTCACAGAGCAAGAGACAGGTAAGTCGAGAATAGAAGATAAATAAGAGCTCACCAAGTATACGTGGCTTGGGGGAGAAAAGAGAGGATTCTAGGCAGAGCACATGCGCGGGGATACAGGAGGTAAAAGGCCATGAGCGCTCCCTCATTGATCCTGCACCCAAATCTGTGAACTCAGTGCCATATAAGTAGCAGGGATGCATACATGAACTATGACCCAACCTCTCTGGAAGCTTCTGGTCTGGTAGAGGACACAAAAAAACTAGAAATGACAACGCAGTGTCTTAAGTGTCACAGTGGGTGTGATAGGACAGTAGTAAGGTTACCTATTATAGTCAAGCCACTTAAGGTATAAGTAAGGGGATGTCATGATATAGCATGATGGTGGCTATCTAATTCCCAACAGAGAAAACATAACAGCGTATGGGTATAGGCCAGGGGATATACCGCATATACTGTATATGGCCTATACTCATACGCTATTCTGTTTGGGTATTTTAATTAATATATAATTAATTAACATATAATTAATATATCAGTATTTTAAGGCTTCTTTTTCAAACATAATGGAGAATTGAAAAGAGTCTGAATAGTTCTCTATTTTCTTTTCCTTTTTTTATTGTAGTAATTCGTGCATTGTAAGCATACATCTTTGTTAGGTACAAATTGTTAACAACATATTTGCACACATTTCTCATTTGACCCCTTCCCCAATCCCCCCCCACCCCGTTCCCTCGCCCTCCCTCCCTCTCAGGTTCAGTTCAGTGAGTGACCTTTATATAATCGTGTAAGTACATCATGTGCCTTAGGGTGTCCCCCCACCCTGTCAATCCCCTTCGATTAAATCAACTTCTTTGCTTATCGAGGGTCTCTCCTTTTCATCTGGAGACCCTCCTATGTGGGGCCTTCTCTATTTTCATACAGATAGAACATTTTATCAAAGACAAAACAACGTGATAAAACCATCCTGTAACCATTTACTTGGCAACTGGCTTCTTCAGAAAGTTTAATTTGCAAACCCCTCAGAGAATTTATTCCTTTACAAAAGAGCAAAATGTTTTGAAAAGAAAACAAAATGACTTCACAAGAATATTTAAAAGCAGACAAAAAGGAATGAAGCAAAGAAAGGACACAATTACTGCAATGTCCTTAAGAAATACATCCTCTTATACATCCTGAATGAACACTGCCAGCTTGCTCTGGCTATTTGTCGTGCTTGGCTATTGTGCAGACACCGATGTGTGGATGTAATGGGCATGTCTGTAGTTTGTAAAAGTATCTTTGGAAGATAATTTTGAAATTCAGGATGAAAACCTACTTGGCACAATGCTAATTTACTTTAAATCAGAATTATATGATTCAAAATAAGTCAGAGAAAAAGGCCTTAAAAGACATGAAATTAAATGGTTCTTTGTTTCTTTGCAGCCCAAGCTCACTTAATATGGTAACTGAGAGTCCTAATTGCCACTGAGCTGGTTCACAAAGTGACATTCAGTGATATCAACCAATGATGGTGAGATTAAGGAACTCCAGAAGAAAGCACTATCTTAGAGATGCTGGCAAATTAAATGGAATCTTTTATTCCACATAATAGAACTTGATAGCTGAACCAGAAAATAATATGGAGCAGATTAACATTCTCTATCCCTAGATGATTTGATTTATTTGTATCCTCATATACATAGCTGAAGTAGTAAAAACTGCCCCACAGAAATTTGTATTTGAATTTAGAAATGAAACTTTTATTACTTAGCTGCGCAGAGCAATTATGATATGATAATAAGTGATATTTTGAGAAGTTTTTAAAAAAAACAATAATGCATTCTGATGCTATCATACAGAATTAAAAGCCTTATGTATAGCAACGCTTCTGACATGACTTTCTTCAGTAGTTAGAGATCAGTTCGATGGTACCAGTGAACCATTTGAAGACTTATCTAATAAAGGGAATCATCAGTGTCAAGCATAGATTGCAAACATAATGCATTTGATTTTTTTTTCAACAGTCATAAGGCACAGAAATAATCTAGTCATTTAAACAGCAACAAAGCCTATTGAGATTCTTTCTGTGAACACAGACGACACAAAATCGGAAGCCTCCTGCCTTTGAACTATTCTACTTCCATCAGTTGCATTTGGCCGACTCCTGGAGTGGACCAGTACCACTCCTTTAGCTTGTCCTCCTCAATTACTCATTTAAATTTTATTACAGGGTCTGAGAAGGACTCCCTGGAAGCTCACATTCAAAGTGGCACCCATGTGACAAGCAGGGTCAGCAATAAGGCCACACTGGGAGGACAGAATGGTGGGGAGAAGGGGAGGTAAAACCAGAGAGGTCAGCAAAGTCCAGACCATGCACAGCTTCAGGGCAGGCGAGGAGTTTAGAGTTCATCATAGGAGCCTTGGGAAGCTCTTATGGTGGGAAGGGGGGCGAGAGTAAGCAAGGAAAGGTCTTGATCTCATTTTTATTTAATATCTATTTATTTATTTGGTTGTGATGCTGTTCTAAGTCTAAAAAAATTGGCTTAAATATTTATAGCTTCTTGCTTGCTTTGGCAGAAGACTGCCTTCCTTGAAAGGACCAAAGACAGTGACCTCAACGCCCTTTTGCACTCTGAGCGGTTCTCTTCTGTCTTACTGCACCTGTCGCTTGCTCTACTTAAGGGTAAAAGCGGCCCTAACCAGGGAGCTGAACACAGCAACCTCTGCTGCTTTTGCGAAACTGTTAGATAACAACCGATCTTCTAAAGCATTTCTAACACAATGCTCTAGTTCCTAGCAAGAGACAGTCAATGATTTAATGACCCAGTCGTAACTCTGTAAGCCTGTCATAAAAGGAAGACCTGAGTTTCACTTGTGGATTTTGGCTCTCTCGCCTTCTCTCCTCTCATCTCTTTGAGACCAGGAATAAAGTCTGAAGAGTATTTTTTCATTGCACGTCATCCTGAGCACTGCTGGTACAATTTGATACTCGAGATTGAACTCAGGGTCATTCTACCTCTGAGCCACACCCCCAGCCCTATTTTATTTTTGTTTGTTTGGTTGGTCGGTTAGTTTTGTTTGAAACAGGGTCTCACTAAGTTGCTGGCGACCTCATAAGTTGCTGAGGCTGGTCTTGAACCTTCGATGCTCCTGTTTCTGCCCTCCCAAGTACTGGGATTACCATGCATGGCTTTGATCTAATTTTCTCAAAGGATTACTTTTGCTGCTGGATCTTGATGGAGTCTGAGTGGATGCGAGAAGAGCAGTCAGGAGGTGACCCTAGTGACGATGGCAGGGCACAATGGTGGCTGTGCACTGAAGAGAAGCCAATGCACACAGGATGCGTTTTGGAGCTGTGAGTGATGGAGCACCGTGATGTTAAAGGCAGAGTAAGACCCAGGGCAGCCTGGTGCTACTTGCCAAGTTGGGGAAAGATGGGTGGGGGATGGGAGAGGAGAAGAGGAGAAGCAAAAGTCTAGTTTGGGGTTACAAAGAAACACATCAAGGGGGGTTGATGGAGAGGGCAGTGCTAGGTTTATAATGTGGTACTTGTCAGATTATTACTAATACTTACAGCCATAGGACTGGATCCAGGTTGAGAGTAGGGCTAAAGTAGAGGGTCCAGGACCCAGCCCTTGGATTCTCACCACTGAGAGTGAAAACAGAATCCTACCCTGCAAAGAAGACTGAGGTGGTCAGCTCAGAGGAAAACCATAGAGCAAGGCTTCCTGGAAGCCACGGGTGGAGAATGTTCAAGAAGGAAAGTATTACACTCTGTCGAATGCCACAAAGGTATCAAGCAGAAACATAATCACTACATGTGGCAAGAATGAAGGTCATTGGTGGTCCTAAGCAGAGAGTACTGGGATCTGAAATCTATTCCAAGTCAAAGGAGGTAAGAATGTGATGTGTGTGTGTGTGTGTGTGTGTGTGTGTGTGTGTGTGTGTGTTTGTGACTGGGGACTGAACCCAGCAGCATTCTACCTCTGAGCTATGCCCCAGCCCTATTTTATTTTTTATTTTGAAACAGGGTCTCATTTAGTTGCTGAGGCTGGCCTCAATTCTGTGATCCTCCTGTCTTAGCCTCCTAAGTGTTGGGATCACAGGTATGCACCAACTTGCCCAGCTTGGGATGTAAAACTATTAAGACAATATTTCTGCTTGAAAAAGAGAGTAGAAATTAGAGGTGGATAGGGACTCAAGGGAAATACAAGGGTAGATATGAATATAAGTGGGACTAACCCAGTAGCAAAAAAGAAGCTGATGATGCAGGAGGAGAACATATTTACCTGAAGGAGAAAGTCCAGAGCAGGTGAGAAGAGATGGCATCCAAAGAACAAGTAGATCACCTTTTGACAAGAACAGAAACTCTCACTCATCTCCACAGGAGGAAAGTCAAAATGTGTGAGTTTACGTATCAGTAGTTTGATATATTTTGGGGTTGATGATGAAGTGTTATTTGGGGACTAGACGAAAAACAGATGCCTATTATGGGAGATATCAAAATATACACAATCGCCTTAATAACTAGATATAACTTATCCATTACCATCTTAAAGGAGGATAAGGCAGGAGAGAGAGGGATTTTAGGGTATATCATACATACTGCTTTTTCCAATTTTGAAAATTGGATTCTTTGGCACACACCTGTAATCCCTTGGAAGGTTGAGACAGGAGGATGGCAGGTTTAAGGTCATCCTTAGTAACGTAGGGAGACCCTGTTTCAAAACAAAACAAATAATAATAATAAAATAAAAAGGATCGGGGGTGTAACTTAGAGGTAGAATGCCCCTGGATTTAATCCTCAGTACCAAAATGAAAGAAAAGAAAAGAGAAAAGAAGGAAAGAAAGAAAGAAAGAAAGAAAGAAAGAAAGAAAGAAAGAAAGAAAGACAAGTATAGTTTTCAATGTCTACTTGTTACATCCTTATATGCTCAACATCTATGACTTACCAGTTAGATTGTTTTATCATGCTAACTAGATAGAGGGCCAAACTGAAAATCCATTTTCCTTGACAAGTTTCAACATCCTACATCTCAGTCTTCTCTGCTTCCCCCTCTGCTTTTCGGTCACATCTTACAGCATAATCAGCGCTCACTCATCCATATTTGCCTACTGCTCACAGATCTTACTGTCTCAAATAGATGTTAAGCCTTCAGGATGGGGCCAAGTACCTTACAATAACATATTGTCTCTCCCACTGTGAAAAAAACCTAGTATTAGATATAAAGTAAGTACTTAATAAATGCTTGTTGACCAATTTATCTTTTTAGATTTGAATGGCTAATAAAAAGTTTTATGCAGCAATTCCATGGCTAATAGAATATGCATAATTCTTCATAGCACCTGCTGGCATTGCTGAGAGATGCTGAAATCATTCATCAATTTTCTCCTTTATATGTGATTCAATTAGTTTGTCTGGGGTGAGATCCAGAATGTGTATCAGTCAAAAGGATAATGGGTGAGCTGTGCACCAGCTATCTTCATGCTAATGGTTTGTATCCATGATCTTACAGAAAGGGCTTTGGTCTCAAAAAACATTCAAGTGCAGGAAGCGCTAAGGAGATTGCAATGTTAAGGACTGAGAATTACCCAATGCTACTGTATTCTGTAGCTTGATGATGAATTTTTTTTTTTTTTTTTTTTTTTTTTTTTGCGGTACTGGGGATTGAACTCAGGGGCATTCTACCTCCGAGCTATACCCCCAGCCCTATTTTTTTATTCTTTATTTTGAAACCGAGTCTCACTAAGTTTCGGAGTGCCTCACTAGGTAGCTGAGGCTGGCCAATTTGGTAATGTCCTTAGTGGAAAAGTAATATTAATATTATTAAGAGAACATTCATCACCATCGTCTATTTTGCATTCTCTGAGATAAATTTTTTCAAGAGTCTACATTGAGAGCCTAGGTGCAAATGAGTTTCTAGTTTGTTGAATTTTGTGGAGTGTAAATGTAATTTCTAATTCAATTCAATGCTTAAACCACTTGAAGTTATTTGGATATAATTATAATGAAATCAGAATGCAAACATCACTTATATGTATCTTTACTTAAAATTAGTAATTGTACTATCATACAATATTGATCTTTAATTTTATCCTAAAGGTTACCATGGAAAGTTAATGAGTTAGCTATCAGAATAGCATTTAACCAAGGGTCTTTGATACTACACATGCCTGCCTATAGAGCTCTGCAAAAAGAATGACAAGAGTTACTGTAAAATTCTGTTGTTTTATAACATAGCTATTGACAGAAGGTGATATATCAAGAGATTTAGAATTTTAGAATATGTGAAATCTAAACTAAAAATATCACCAAAAACATTTTTTTCAGCTGCATTAGGCAATAGACTAGGAAAGGATCTTTTCAAAATATTGGTTGCATAAAATATTGTAATTGAAACATTCAATGAATTTCATAAGATGTATGTGCATCTATAAGATTTCCATTTTTCAATATTTACATCTAAAGAACTGGTTATAACAGAGTCATAAAGTCTAGACATAAGCAATAGTAAACCTCTTGAGATATTGTTTTAGATTTCTATTCATTTCTGTAATATATGTGGGTTTTTATACTACTTTATGCATTCCATATAGTAGAGTTTAACTTGTGATAAAATGTCAAAGTTTACATTATTCATTTAAAAATTCAATCCAGACAATTTAGAATTATCTATTTTCTCTTCAACAGTTAACTAGGAATATGTTGGGTGTTTTTGTGGGTTCAATACACTAATAAGAATTTTTTAATTACCAGAAAAAAGATATATAAATTATTGTCTAAATGCTCCTTTTCCTCCTAAGTCAATACACCTTAAAATGAAGGCTAATACGCAATTATTGGCCCAGATTTAACTAAATATTGCAAATATGATAGCATAGTATCTTGGTAAATATAAGAATTTTGAGAGCCATAAAATTAAAACCTTGATATGTGTAAGATCAATAGATAAGGCTTATCACTATTTAATATGAGCTTTAATTTTTAAATGCCATGTTCCAATCAAAAAGTGTACTGCCCAGGAAAACTGAAATTTCAATAAAGAATCAAGACAAAAGAAACAAACTTTGTATTAAAGCACCTTTAAGAGGCTGTACTTACGCAGCAACCTCCTCTTTTGACAATCCTTTGAAATTCACCTCCACGTAATGATCTATGTCATCTTTTTCTTTGATCAACTGAGACCTAAATGAAATGGAAAGAAATAATAAAGCACTGCCTTATGAAGCTGAAAAGCTCCCAAACACATAAAATGCCACCAAGCGAACAGAAGTATTCAGGGTCTAACAGCATTGATAATGCACGTTCTGCAATAGCTGTAGAGTCAGGTTGCTGATGGATCATTTCAAAATTTTAATTTTCCTGAATGGAAACAGATAGGGAAGAATATGAAACCCAGCTCGTGAACAAATAAAACACCAAGACTTTGCAATAATCCAAATTCTTAAATAAGTGGCGTGTTCTCCTCAAAGCTTATAAGATCTTTTGTCTTGCTCCTATATTTTCACATAATAGTTTTCTAACTGCAGAAGTTGTATTTTGTTTAATATAGAGTCTTGAATTGAGAACACCTATTTGACATAAATGTGTAAAATTTATTTCCTCCGAAGATTATTAAATTTTGCCCTCAATTGCTGTTTGAATAGTATTTTTCTTATCACACATAAAACTCAAGTTACTATTAGAGGGTCAAGATGTAAATGACTTTAAGAAGACTTTACTGAGAAACACATTTATAGAGTCTTCATTCTTCTCACCCTCTTGTACCATTAAACATAAACATACTATTAACTTCTCATAACCACAGGGATATGAACTTCAACATTCCTAAATATCTGTTTTATTCAGAAGCTATTAAGAAAAGTTTGTACAAATTATGTCCTCCATGGTCAAAGATTAAAATGTTTTTCTTCAATAAAATGACTTTAAGAACAAGTTTCCTTTAAAATCCCTCTGATTTAGTGGATATAAGAATGGGTTATATTTTTGCTCACCTTGAACAATGCAAGTGCAATATTGATCATTAAAAAAGACAGGAGAAAAAGCTTTTTCAGACTTTGTAAATATTTCATAGTACTCAAGTAAAACAAAAAAAGAACATATGTGTATATGAATATATATGTACACACGCAAATCATGCATCTATTGGAAGATTTCTCAGCTATAGAAAAAGAAATTTTGATTTTCTATTTTTAAAGAACTTTTTATGGACAGTCTGTGTTTCTATTAGTCCAGGGGCTTTGGTCTTTCCCAAAAATGCTAAAAATGAGATTTGAGAACAAAGCAGTCTCATAATACTTTGATCATTTTGCCTTGCAGGAATTGAGATGTATGCATATAAAGAAAATAGTCAAACTTACGTATACAAATTATTTATATTGATAAATAATATGTGTATTACTAAAAGTCAACAAAACTACAAATGACAATTTCAAAGTAGGATAATCTCAGTTAATATTTATAAATATAATGCAACACATGGAGTCCTCTGTTCTGCATTTTCTGTGACAGCTTCAGTTGCCCGGCAGCTGTCTGGGTAGCAGTCATTTGTCAAAGCACTTTCAGGCCCCAGTGTCATTTCAGAGTTGAATCATGCTGCCAATTTACCCTAGTAGAAGGGCTACACCATCTTTTCTCCAAACAAGAAGGCAGCATTTGGGACCTTATAGGTTAAAAACAATATAGTTTGCATTCACAAAACTTCTGCTTTCCTGTAGGCACACATTGAAACAAGAAAGCATCTCAAAACCCTATAGGAACCATGACACAACTGCACTAGAAACTAAAACGATTAAGCAAGCATTAGCATAATAAATAACTATTCGTAATATTTGATTGAGCCTCATCAATCCTCTTGAAATAGTAAATCTGAGTATCTGAATATAACAATATATTTTTCTCTTTCTCTTAAATGATTTTATTTTCTAAAATATGTGACTGACATCTCTTCCTGCAGGAATTTTATTCTGCAGGAAAAGACATGAAAACCAGGGGAACATACATACCTTGGAATTGGTCCTGTGGAGCACAGCAGCTTTTGTCTGGCTAAAGCTGCAAGCTTTGGACGTGCCATGGGTAGTGGGGGCAGGGTGGTCATTTTGGACTACAAAAAAATAAGCAGAAATAGTACTTTAAAAAGTGAATCTTCCAAGACTCCTTTCAAACATTGTTAGTGATTCACAGTCTGTCATCCTAGGTAAGATGCTTCTATGGGTGGAGCGGTTGCACTGTTATGCAGTGAATGGATTTTGCAGGCTGCTTCTCTCGTTATCTTCTTCTACTGTCTGCCGTTTGGGCAATTTATTACTTGTCTGCGTCTGCACCACAAAGGGGATCAGGAGGCAATCTGATAAATGTACTGAAAATTCAGACAATTAGCAGCTTTGGTAAGGGTTTTGTTAAGGGACATGGTTGCAATTAAAGACTGAAGGATTTTGGGATAGCTATGTATTTCAAATGTTCATGTTCTGCTTCCTTGTTAATGATCAACAATTGAAAATAACTCATACTTTGCTGTTTTCTAAAAACCTCATCACAAACAAAAGGTTTCCCCTTAGAAGTGGTAGAGGCTAAGAACGATTCTCAAGAAGGAGACAGCAGTGTGGGAAGGCACACAGCTATAATATGTAGAATAATAAGCCACTTCAAAATGCACGAATTTTAAAAAGTTGTTTAAAACAATTTTATCTCTCCTACTTTGCAGTTGTCAAGAATTTGGACAGGGTATAATAGAGGTGGCTTTCTTCCACTCCATGGTGATCAGGACCCCTGCTGGAAAGACTCAGAAGCTGGGGTGACTCAATGATGGGGGGTGCAAGAATCATCTGTAAGTGTATCCTCTTACATGTCTGTTGGTTGATGGGTAATATTATCTGGGACCTTAAATGGGGCAGTCTGTCAGAACACGTACATATGGTCTGCTTATATGGCTGGCCTTTTTCACAGCCCGGCAACATCAGACTTCTTATGGGGAAGCTCAGGTCTCCAAAGGCAAGTATTCCAAATAAATACCAGGTGAAAGCTGTATCTCCTTTAAGGGTCTGTGTCTGCAAGTCGCTTAGCATCCTTTCCACTGTGATAATAGGCCTGCCTAGATTCAAGTCAAGTGGACATAGGACTACCTGCGAATGGGAGAGTGTCCAAGTGGAGAGAGAATGTGGGAGGGGAGATGCTGTGACTGTCCTCTCTGGAAAACGTAATGTACCCCAGTGATGAGCACTCTAGGCAAGGCTACAAAATCGAGTTATTTAAACCTCAGCCCAAAAGGGAAAAAATATAGGTATGAAGTCTAGTGGACTTAGAATAGAAAAATTGTCACATATAATAGAGAAAAATTGTCACATATTGCAAGGGCTCTCAGTATTTGTGAAATCATCCCCATACCAAAGGCTTCTGAGCCTCCCTTTCCCCTACAGCTTGGACCTCTATCTTTAGCTTCACCGAGTACCCGGAAGACTTGTTTTAGGTTTTAAATCACTTATCCCCAGCATTTTATACCTGTGCAGCCTAGAGTAAATCACAATTGATCTAGACCTTGAGTGTAGGCAATAGGTATTTATTGAGCAAGTACTTAGTGCCAGGCACTGTCCTAGGTACCGAAGATATAGCAGTGAACAAATAGACAAAGCTCACTGCTCCCACAGAATTTTTTATGATAGAGATGGATATGGAGAAAAACAGATAATACACAAATAAGCAAAATATATAGAACATCAGATGACAAGAGTCTACAGAGAAAAATACAGCAGGGAACTAGGAACTACTCAACTGTTTACCAATAGTGGAGAGCGAAATACGAGTAGAAGGGAATGAGGCTAAAGAAGTTAGGTAGTGTCCCTATGGTATAGTGTCTTGAAAGGTACTGTAAAAACTGTCACTTTTTTTTTCGTCTCCTGATTGAGGTAAAAATCCACTGGAGGGTTCTGAGCATAGAAATGACACAATTTCACTTTGAAAGGATCATTCTGGCTTCTCTTAATATTAGATTGTATGGAAAGGAAGGGTAGCCAGCAGAGAGGCCAGACAGCAGGCTGCTGTTAAGGCTGGGTGGGAGACGATGGTGGTTTAGGTAGAGGCAGAGGCAGGGGATGTAGTCACACCTGAGATAGAGCCACCTGTGGAAGACATGATAGTCCTCTAGCACTACAAAACCATAGCAGAGTGGAGCTGGGGTGGGAGGACAATGCACTAAAATTTATGGGAAATTCTTTTGAAATCCAGTGTAGAAATGGGCAGTTTTGTGTTTCTTAAAAACAAACAAACAAAAAAAAATCATTACCTTGTTCTCCAAATAAATGTTCACATAATTGAAGAGATAATTCTAATAGGGATCTATGTTTTGTTTTAAATATCATAGAATCCTACTATTCATTTATCAAGGCATGATATGATGCTTCATGGCTTATAATACCTACTTATTTTTATGGAATTGTAGCTTTAAAGCACCTAGTCTGCCGGGCGTGGTGGCGCACGCTTGTAATCCCAGCATTTGGGAGGCTGAGACTGGAGGATCTGGGTTCGAGGCCAGCCTCAGCTACCTAGTGAGGCCCTCCGCAACTTAGTGAGACCCTGTTTCAAAATAAAGAATAAAAAATAGGGCTGGGGGTATAGCTCGGAGGTAGAATGCCCCTGAGTTCAATCCCTAGTACCGCAAAAAAAAAAAAAAAAAAAGCACCTAGTCTAACCTGCAAATGCCAGTTCTTTCCTCCAGAACACACATAAGAAACAAATTTTATTCTATAGCCTAACTTCATAATATAATGACTTAATTATTTTTAACTTAATATATAAATTTTTGATCAAATGTTATATTAATTAATAACTTGTCACTTGGATAAACAGAATTTAATAAGTGGCAATGTTATGCAGAACATGTGTTAAGAAGTTTTGACCCATGTAGGGTTAAACTCCACAGACAGGTTTGAAGGGACATCAAAGTCTCCCCAAACTTACTTCCCATGGTTTCCTCTAGAGAAGCTGTGAAGACCACCTTCCAGGGTCTTCCAGTGTTACAGGGTAAACTGAGCCAACTCAGATCTCAGTCCTCACTGATCCAGCCTTACCAGATTGCGACTGAGAAAGGAAACCATAACTGTGCTTCTTGGAGGCAGGACATTCCCTGCCCTGTGAGTTCAAACTGTTTCGAGGGCCCTACTTTGCTTACCAAGGCATCATGCCATAGACTTTGGGGCCAGGGCAACCTCTTCCCAGTTGTAGGGGCCTTCGAAAAGTTCACCAAGAAGCTTACCCAAAACTAGGAAGACCCAGCTAATTGTAGACAGAGGGACCAGACCCCGGAAGCTCTGATCCAGCCAACACATCCCAGCAAGATGCCTATAACCTTCGACAAAAGTTGGCCTACCAGTCTCTTATGGAGCATCTGTCCCTTTTGATCTTGGCATGGGTTGGATAATTTTTGCTCAAAAATATAAGTGTCTACTGAAATCAAAAGCAAATGATGTACATGGAGAGGAACGTGTCTTCTTTGTCACTCAGATCAACTGCAATTTTCTTTTATTTTTTTTCAAATTCTGAGCCAACGTTTTGAACCATTAAAGTTTCAGCTGCCAGCTCCTTCATTTTGCTCTCCTCTGATCTGAGAACATGAGCAGCAGGAGCACCTTTACTCTTAAATTTAGTTTAATGTAAGTATTGCAAGCCCTGCTGGCAAGCCTCAAGGCACAAACTCAGAATGGGGGGTGGCCAGAACTGAATTATAAAGTGGGGAAAAGTTATTAACTGCATGTTGGGAAAATCCCCCTCAACCAATCTATGTTGGAAAGTTTAAGCTCAGAGTCAGCGTAGAAATTGAGCAGGCTCTTTCCCTGTTGGATACCCTTCATTCTACCTTGCCTATGCCTGTCCGCAAAGGATATTTTGTTATATATATAATTAATACATGGCTACATAGGGTGTTTTATTTTACATAAGTGTGTGATCTGAATTTCATGAAGCACATAGCATTTGAAATGCAGCACACATTTTGTGGGCTCCTATAACAAATTATTTTCTTATCTAAATAATCACTATCTCTTTTATGTCTGCTAAGTTCAGTCTCATGCTGAATTTTCTTAACGCAGGAAGGAACTGTCTTCTAGCAAGTAGCAGTCGAAGGGAAGACAAGTGGGGAAAAACGCAAGTCTGTTTAGGAGCCTGCCATTTCAGGCTTTAGTGACACCTGCAGAGTGAAGAAAGCCTTTGCTCTTTGTTAATATGACATGCACTGTTTCCCTAGCGGTGGCCACTGTTCCTAGTTCCTATGTGAACTCCTGCCTAAACTCAGCGATGGAGAATGGGTCTAGGGCTGCAGGGCAACTGACTGAGGCCCATGGCAGAGGCGGAACTCATGGCCCTTAGCCATTAGGGTTCTCCCAGCTCATCATCACAGAGGAAAACACACAAGAGGAAGGTGACTACAAGAAGGGGAATTGCTTCCTGGGAAGATGCAGGTGAGTAAAGGAGAAGGAGAATGAGAGGTATCTCTCTGGCTAGTACCAAAATGAGCTTAGTCCCAGGAACCTAGGCTGAAACAGACTGTTAGGAAGACCCAGAGGCAGCACCCCCAGTGCCAGCAAGTGGGCCGTGCAGCCTACACATGGCACCATGGGGCTGAGACGAAGATCAAAAGGCCGCCTGAAGCCATTCCACTGTTGATATTCAGAAGAGATTTGGTGCATTCTTTGATCTGCTGGATGGTTCTTGTATCAGCGGTTACAGTCTCTAAGTTTGGCCCCCACATGCAAAGACAAATGAGAATGGAGAAATACAGGATGAAAGCTTTGAGAGTTCTGGGTCAGGCCGAATGTGTCCCATGGTGTGAGTTTAAATTTCTGGCCCCCAAGTAAAATTCTTCAAAGAGTAACCCTCCTGCCCACTATCCCCAGGGATCCCCTCATCAGAAAAGATGGGGTGGGGGGGACTACCTCTATGTAGACAGAGGCTACTTGGGCAAGGACTATGTCTGAGGTTGACCAGTGTCCCCAGGGTTCAGTCAATTTAGGGTAAAAGCTAGGATAAGAGAAATAAAGCCAATAAGGCACAGCAAGCAAATTTATTACCTATCGGGAGAGTTCAAAATAAGTATGATTTTACTACCACCAACAAACTCATTCATAAGAATCAAAATGTTTCATATCACCACCACAAGCTCTTTTACTATGAAAGTTTTAAGAAAACTACAGAAGAAATATCACAAATGATCTTCCTTGAATGAATATAAAGAAGTCACACACGTTTAAGGGGTCACTAAATAATGTTTATCCCTTGCATCATAAAATTTAGACATTTGTAGAACTCTGTGGTGGGTAATTAGATAGGCTGTTAAATAAGTAGAAATCACACATTTCCTACCAACTGACATTTATTGATGGTTAAATCAAAACATAAAGTAGGGAAAGTGTTTGAAAGCAGGATACTTTCACTTAATTTAAATCAGCACATTACTGCTGAAAGTCTCTCCAGGCTTACAGAATTCAGCATGAAAAGCAGGAAGCAAAATATAATAGCAAAGGTGAGAATGAAAAAAGTAAAAAGAAATCAGTCAGTAGAGTAACTCCTCTGCCCACACCAAGTATGGAATATGGTTCATTCAACAACAATGAACCGTATTGAGATGAACTCATTTTTTAAAAAAAAAACCCAGTGTAGACTCTATGAAACTAATCACTAATTCAACGAAATGCCCAAACATCTGGAATATGTGCATGTACTGATAAAGTCCAGTATAAATGTGTTATTAGGGATAACCATTTGTTTTTTCTCTTCTATTTATGAGATGGAGTTATCCTCACCAAATCCAAAAGCATCTTAGTCCCCTTTCTGTTCCCTCCTAGTTCTGAGGGGGATTAATTGACTTATTCATGCACCTGTTTCTTTTTCCGTAGCCCTGAGAGCGAGAGCACCTTTTCCTACTCCTCTTTCTATTCGTGTTTGAGAGCTAAATAGCCAGGGCCTCGACTCAGGAAACTTGAGACCCACGGATGGAACAAGGTCTCAGGGTCTGGGGAGTGACTACGGCCTGGAAGAACAGCTCGCCTCTTCTAGGAGCTGAGACAGGTCTATCCCTCGCCTCGCCCCGCCTTCACGAACCTCGGTGGACTGTCCCCGGGGAGCAGCTCTGACTTTCTGTTCCGCCGAGGCAAGTCCCCCACGGGTGGCAGGTGCTGGGTGCCGGCCGGGACCCCTCCTCCTGCTGAGGCCCGGCGCCTCCAGGCGAAGAGCGGGACGCGGAGAGCGTCTCCTGGGAAACAGGGGGCGAGGCAGAGAGGGCGGGGGCGGGGTTTGCTAAACCCGGGTGAGGGATTGGGCAGCTCCTGGACTCTTCGGGCATGGGGGCGGTGTCTGGGGAGGGGGTGGAGCCTGCAGGCGGCGGGGCGGGGCGGGGCGGGGCTCCAGCCCCAGCGGGCCTTCGCAGCAGTGTTTTCAGAAGTTCACAGAACCCAAGGGTTTCTGGCCACCTGAATCGTTCCCATCGTGGCTTTGCATTCTCCGTATTTTGCAACATTTCCCCTTAGTCCTGGGGTTGATGGAAAAGCGCTCAGCGTGGCATTGATGATTCTCAAGATCTGACGGCACTTTAGCCATCTACACAAATTATTAATTTCCTCCTTTCTCACCTCCGCTCCGAACCCACACAAACACTGTTCCCAATCTTGTCTTCAGAAAAAGAATCCGATTTGGAGTTGTGGTCAGCTAAAAACATATAAATTAATACATTAAAAAAAATCAAGGTATCTTTCAGAGAACCTTCCTGCATCCTGCTTAATATTATTTTTAATTTTGGGCTGAAAAAATTATATTTACCCTAACTAAACATTATCCTGTTAATCTCAGCCCATCGTGAGTCTCCTTGCTCATTTTCTCATATATGTAGGGGCAAGTGAGTGAAGCTCTTGCTTAGTAATAAATACAGATGTGATGGAAAGTGAGGCCTTTACTCATGGCCCCCTGTCACATACTAACCATAAGTTGATTCTGCTTGGGATATAGGCGTAACAATTGTAACCACACTTTTCATTCCTCTGATTTGCTGTAACTACACCCTTCCCACCAAGCAAGTTTACATTATACATTCAGTGGATCATGGTGACTCCCTGTAACTGGGCACCACCTCATTCGCTCCCCACACCAGGAGGCCCAGTCTGTTCTCACGGATTCATTGCTAGTTTTCAGCGTCACCTTAACCCAACTCCACAGTGACTTGTGTGAGTCCCTTTCCAGTCTTTACTGTTTTTCTACATTCAGGGTTTGTTGGCTTTTGAGGTGGTTCCTTCCAGCCTCTTTGGACTTTCTCCTCTGCTTACTCCCCCACCCCCCTGGCAGTTCTTCTACTAATTCTCTTTTTCCTTATGTTTGGCATAAGATTCCTTAGAGCTAGGAAATTCATTTAGAGACTTTGTTTGCAGGTGACAGAAAACGCAAACTGGCTTAAGCAAAAAAGAAAATGGAGTGTTTCCTATAGCCATAGGATGCCAGCTTCAGGAGTCACTTCATCAGGGAGATTCCAGTCCTCCCAAAGCCTCAAGGATTCCAGAATACCACTACTTTTGCCCAGAATTCATCTCCCCTTCCTCGTAGTCCTGCCTTCATTATGCAGTATCGCTGTGCGCAGTACTTAGTTTATAGGAGCCAATCTTCCCTGAAAGATTGAGATTTCCTTGAAAGCAGAGACTTTGTTTTATTTTCTTCTGAATTCCCTGGAGTAGTACAAAGGTTGGTTTATAGTGTGTACTCAAAATATATATTTTTTAATTAACTGAATGAATGACAGAATAGATAGAAGTTCTCCCAATCGATTCTCCCTATTGCAATTTTCTCATGACTTCTCCCTGTTTCTCACCTTGGATTCCAGGGGCAAGGAAAGGGTGACAGCCAAATGGATGGACTGCTGGTGCTGATACAACGTCGGCAGCTAGAGCCCCTCTTCTGATCTTTGCTCTCAGAAAAGGTTTTTGGGTGATGTGAGCTCCTCAAAGATGTAAACGAAAATCCTCTGGCGGAAGCCTAACTACTCCACGAGATTGTTCTCAAAGTGTTTTTGACATCTCAATTATCAATTCCAATATGGAAATCATTCTGAATCCTTCTTGTTTTACTGACTGTAATACCCAAGTAACATCTGAAGAAAGAATATACTGAGGAAATATCTGAGTTCTTTCATGTCTGACAGTGTCCTTATTTTCTTAAATCATTTGGTAGGGCTGAACATTTCAGGTTTAGTAGCATTTCCCTCCGAATTTAGAAGGCTTTTTCCTAGCATCCAGTGTTCACGGTGAGAAGTGCAGTGCCTATTTCCTTCCTTCCTCAGTGTGTAATCTCTTAATAAGATCTGGGTTGGCAGGGACAACCACAATTGTAGTGGCCTAAGACAACAAAGTCTATTTCTTGATGACAATATGCAGCCATCATGAGTCAGCCCTGGGTTTTGCTTCATATTATTGTTACAGCAGGATCAGGCGGAGAGGTCTGCTACCACCTGGAGCATGGCTGGTCTTGGCAGAGAGAAGATCAGGGAAGTAAACTGCTGATCAGCGTCAGAGGCTTGGCCCAAAATGGGATCATCACTTCCTCTCACACTTCATTGACCACAACAACTCACATGGCATGGTAATGTTCAACTTTTCTGGGGGACGTCCCATCGCCGAACCATAACAGGAGCCCAAGCGTTGCCCTGAGAGTTCATTGACGGTCTTCATGAAGGGGTTGTCTGGTTTAAAGTCCTACTTCTGCCGGGTGTGGTAGTGCACCTCTGTAATTCCAGTACTTGGGAGGCTGACACAGGAGGATCATAAGTTCCAGGCCAACCTCAGCAACTTAATGACACCCTGTTTCAAAACAAAGAATAAAGTAGGGCTCAGGGTGTAGCTCAGAGACAGAATGCTCCTGGGTTCAACCCCCAGTACAAACAAACATACAAACAAACAAACAAACAAATAAATAAATTCTACTTCTTGTCCTGTGTTTAGTTATATTGTATCACATTCAAACTTTATCTTTTCTCCCTTCATGTCAGCTCACTATTAATTCCTCGGTTCTACTTTAGGTAAAGATGCTGAGAAACAACTCCAGGGTTTGTGTTGAAGAATCGTCCACTATTGGTTTGGTGCTGAGGCTTTATTTATCTAGTCCATCCTTCATCCAGTTCCCTTCCATTTGTCTTTAGGTTTTACAAATCTTTAATCTTCCACCTGATTTTCATCACACTTATGTGTGCTCGTTTGTTATATTTATAAATTCTTATTTCACTGAGACATTGAAAGGAAAGGGAAAGAAACATATTTGTTCCATGTGCCAGTCTCTGACTCTTTCTTAGGAAAGGAATTCTGACATCAGACAGAGGGAAAGTTAAGGGGCAGAAAAGAGAAGGGGAAACCTAGAACAAAAATAGAAAATGTGAAAAATGACAGAGGCATTAATGCTCTTGTAATGGCTAAGTCATAAACTGCCTATCTTAAATTTATAGTAGATAAGTAAACCAACGTAATTTTCTAAACATGTAGATCAGATTAGTTAATTTACATGAGTTCGCTACTATGCATCCATTTCCTCTTCTAGTATTAGTATTCTATGCTTATAAAGCCAAGGGACAAGAAAGGGACAGAAGCTAGGCCAGTGTCAGGTATCTGAGAATTTATTTATTTGTTTATTTTTTATTATTTATTTATTTATTTATTTATTTGTACTAAGGATTGAACCTAGGCGCATTCTACCTCTGAGCTACACCGCCAGTCCTATTTTTTAATGTTTTATGTTGAAGCAGGGTCTCATGAAGCTTCAGAGGGCCTTGCTAAATTGTTGGGTCTGACCATGAACCTGAGATCCTCCTGTCTCAGCCTCCCAAATATTGGGATTACAGGTATGTGCCACCATACCTGTCTTGGGATTTCAATTTCGAGTAACAAAGCATTTGGTATTTATTCCATATGAGCAGTGATCTGCTATCAAGCTTACTCTTACCCAAAAATGATTGTGGTTTCTGCCCTTTTAACCTCAGAATCTACAATGATTCCTGCAGGTTCCCAAGCCCAACTGTGTAGATCCTTGGCCATTTCCTTTAGCCTAATTCGACTACAGAAATATTTTGTTGCTTGGGATTAGGTCCTAACGGACCCAGATGTTGGTACAAGAGCTGCATTGTAGGAAAAGGATTTTCAAGAAAATGTCAGATCCTTGGGAATTAGTCATTCATGATGAGGTGGATTAATGAAGCT
>PVLC010002580.1:25131-112125 GCA_004027655.1 Graphiurus murinus
AAAAAAAAAAAAAAAAAAAAAAAAAAAAAAAAAAAAAAAAAAAAAAAAAAAAAAAAAAAACAACGAAAATTTCAAGCATTTAGAGTTGAGTACTTGCTTCTGGTAACACTGGACAATTTAATGAAATAATTTCTCTTTTCGAAACATAGACTAAAACCCGAGACCTTCATATAACCACCCAGAAGCTCCCAGAAAAAGGTTACATGACTTAATCACAGAAAGAACTGATTCTATAGCCCAAGCAGAACTTCCATGTACTTGTTCAGAAAAGTATTCAAACTGTATCACTTTGAATCTCATTATGATGTATTGGTTACATTGCACCAATAAAAGTATATAAGTGTGTGTGTGTATATGTATATATATATATATACATATATATATATATGTATGTATATATATATATACTTTATATAAATATATCTGGGCATATTCAAAAGATGTCAAGAATCTGAATGCCCTAGGTCCTATTAAGCCTCTTCCACTGAGTGGGTATTTTTGCTCAGAAAATGTCTCTCCATTGTCTGGTGTAGTTGTCCTTTCCTTTGTAAAGATACTGTTGATTTTTCTGCCTGAGGTTGTTTCCGTGAAGAAAAAAATACAATATATTCTCCTGTATACAACCTCTCATAATATTCAGATCTGTAATTAGAAGGAAATCCTATTATGTCCTAGGGGACAAAATGAAAAATATTAAATTCTTAGAAGGTGTACGTGTGTGAGCGTACACACACACACACACACGTGCACACACACATACACACACAGACTTTGTTAATGCCATCACAACTCTAGGGACATTGTTTTCACTGACAATAGATTTTCAGGGTTCTTCAACAAAAGGAATTGAACACAACATTACAAAGAATAATTTTTCCAAATAGGTGAATTTCCCAGAGACTGCAGAGTCCATGTGTGTGACCAAGTATACTCTACTTAACACTTCCCTGGTTTAGTAAATGGAAATTGGCCAAAATGCAAAGTAAGTTGTGTTTAAAAAGATTGTTTAATTTAAAGGAAGAAATTCAGTCTTTCAAACATAGGAATGCTGTTCATATATGCATACATTCACATTTATTTATGTATGCATACATCATATGTGAATCATCTCCTAACTATACTCCCTAAGAAAGTCTTGAAATATTTCCTTCATCAAGGATTTGAGATCAGAAGAGGAAAGTTCCAGAGACTTTAAAAAGTTCTTTACTAACTTGCTTCCTAGGATTAAGAGTGCTAGTGGAAGGTGTCATGACTGACATGGGCACCACGACTCCAATGGAGATGCTATATATTCCTGGATGAGAGAGGCCTGATTAAATCTCAGTGGGAGACTAGGTGTATTTAATGTAATGTACAGTCATGCCACTGAGTTAATTAGAATGGTACTAGCTGGACAGATTTCCAACTGTGATTGATTGGTCATGACATTGCTCAGAATCAAACTAATGGTTAACTTATTTGCTTATAATTTGATTGGTCTAAGAAAAGGAGAAAAAAAATCCTAAATCTGGTAAACAGTGGCCTGGTTTGAGTTATCACAATAGAGAACAGAGAGTGCTAGCCTCTCACAATATTCCAAGACTATACCCAGAGCCCTTGACTAAAGGCCTTGAACACTGGAATCCAGAAATAACCACAATGCATATGATTAATCTTTCCCCTATTCTTTTTCAAGGGTAATTGTAGTTATTTACCTAGGTAATTGCACTGGGGAAAGGAGCATATTCAAAACTTTTGGACTGTTAGACAATAGACACTAACTCAGAGCTAAGCTAACTTCTAGAACATCCTTACTATTAGATTTCGGGTAAAAGAACTGCCACTGGCAACATGATTTACATTATGATGTGAGACTATAATATACTAATAGAAACATATAAAATTTTTAAAAAGAAATTCTAAAATAGACTCAGCAGACCCTGAGCTTATCCTATGACGAATTATCCTGAGTACATAGATACATGCAGGGAAAATGCCAGCATTTCTAGTGACACCTGGCATATGGAATAGAGGCTACTATGGGAAGAAGGGTCACATGGAAGCTCGTGAGAATCTCTCTCCATGCAGTGATTGCCCTGGATCAGATAATTAAAAGGATTCACTAGGTTCTAGTAAGGTTACTCAGAAAGACTTCCTACAAGGAAAGGATACACAGACACAGAAAAAAGAAAGCACAAGGCAAACTCAGGTTGGTCCTTGGTGTTCCCATAGTTACACGGACGCTCCTCATCTCCAGAACAAAAGTTTCCACTTTTTAAACATTTTTTATTTTATTTTTATTTATTTATTTTATTTATTTATTTATTTATTTGCAGTACTGGGGATTGAACTCAGGGGCATTCTACCTCTGAGCTACACCCTCAGTCCTATTTTTTATTCTTTATTTTGAAACAGGGTCTCACTAAGTTGCGGAGGGCCTCACTAAGTAGCTGAGGCTGGCCTCGAACCTGGATCCTCCAGTCTCAGCCTCCCAAATGCTGGGATTACAAGTGTGCACCACCACGCCCAGCTCCATTTTTTTTTTTAAATATCTGATGGTTTCTTAGACAAAGCTAGGCTATTTAATCAGGTAAACAGATATAGGTGAGCAATCTACATATTTTTCAATAAACATTGTAGACAAACTAGTACAGAGTGCCTTCAGGGTATTTCAGACATCATAGAACCGCTATGCTTTGAACATGGTTTGTCCCCTCCAAATTTCAAGTTAAAATTGAGCTGCCATTGGGGCAGTATTGGGAGGTGGGGCCTCTCAGAGGGATGGGTTCATTGGAGAGATGAATGCCTTTCTTGCTTGACTGAACTACTTACTGAAAGACTGGGTTGTAATAAGTTGAGCCTGCCTCTCGTGTTCCCTCCCTTGTGGTGTTCTGCTTGCCTTGTTTCTCCACCATGTTGTAATGCAGCACGGGGCCCTTGGCAGATGTGGCTGCCTCATCTTAGGCTTCCAGTCTCCGGAACCATGAGCTGAATCAGCCTCTTTCCTATCAAAGTAGCAAACCAAAAGAAATACTGTATTTCTGGTGGAATTTCAGACAGAAACATAGAGGGGTAGTGATTCTTTGCATATTCCCATTTAATCTCTGGGTTACCTGGAAAAATGGAAATATGTCTGGAAGAAGAGAAGGCAAACCTGATGTTGACTCTAATTGTCCTGTCGCTCCTGACAGTGTCTTTTGATGGGACAGTGTGGTATGCACCATATACCGCCCATCTCCCCACTACATTTCAATAATAATTTTTTTAAAAAGAAAGAAAAAGAAGCAGTTGGCTTTTACCTAACGAGGAGAGCAGTGTACTTTTATTTTCCAACTCAATACTCTACCAACTCTTTTTTTTTCTTTTTTCTGGTACTGGGAATTGAATCTAGGGGCATTCTATCTCCAAGCTATACTCCCAGCCCTATTTTTTATTCTTTATCATGAAACAAGGTCTCACTAAGGTACAGAGGGACTCACTAAGTAGCTGAGGCTGGTTGTGAACCTATGATTCTCCTGTCTCAGCCTCCCAAGTACTAGGATTACAAGCCTGTGCAGCCACACCCAGGCAGGAGTCTTAATTAACTTATCATTTCACAAAATATCATGCTGGATTGCTACACTGATAGATATTCTAATAGACCTGAAGAGCAAGAAATTGTAGGTATACAACATGCATTGGTGCTGTAAATACAAGTCAAAAGGCGTAATATGTGTTTTAGAAAAATACAAGAGTCTTTCATGTTAGTGAAACTTTTTTTTAAGGGGTGATATTTAGATGGTTGGATACTCTAAAGTGGAGAACAATTTGTTGAAATTTACCCATGTAATCAAAATGCTTATTCTCCTATTTTTAGATTTAGGAGGCTGATATAAATTGTGGCCTTTCATCATTTCCACAGTTGTATCCTATCATGAGATAATTATGGAAATTCTTGTTTTCTTGCCTCAGGATCTGCCTTGATATTTGCCTTTCTTGTGTCTGGTTCTCCTTGATATCATTTATCCTAATAAATTAATTTTTTTAAAGCTAGCCAGAATTGATCTTTATTACTTACAACAAAAGAATACTAACTTATATAATAATTAAGAAACTACTAGATAATACAAATGAAATAATAAAATTTAATTAAAAATAAAATTGATAGATATTAATTACAGATAATATCAGTTACACTGAACATTTAAAAATATTATACCAATTCTATAGTAATAGTTGAAACTCTAAGATTCAATTAAGAAACTGCATTACAGAGCATGCATAAAAATTACATTTATTTTTCTATTATCATATAGAGATTTGATAAAATTAGTTTAAAATTTTGAGGACAAAATATTATACTTCTACAATGTCAAATGACGGTGTGTTTTTGACCTGTCTGAAAACATTATAAAATATTTTTGAGGTCCAAACATTTTACATTTATATAGTAAATCACACGAAGTCTAGTCAATATTTATTGATCTTATATAAACAGTATACTGCACAAGTTATTCTAAAGAAAACAAAAAGGCCATTTGCTTATTGATGATTGTAAGTAATAATTTTTATACTAAATTTAGAGTGGAAAGACTATAGATTTTACCAAAATGTATAGCACTTCTGTAATTGTGATAAGTGTTTTGCAGTTAAAAGAAATTACAAAAAATAGCTGTTAAAATCCAATGAAACAGACTTGGCAAATAGTGTTTGAACTGGGCCATTCAAATAAAGTCATCCCTATGTTTGGTGGGATTTAGTAAAATGAAAGGAGAATGGCAAAGGAGAAGTAGCAGTCTGTGGGCATACTACTCAGCTACACCAATGTTAGGACAGAGCATATTTGAATGGTGAGAGTCTGGGAAGTGATTTCTTTAAAAGTTTCAACACTTAGGCAGCCCTGAAAAGTCTTCAGGACCTAGCTTAAAAATCTATCTACCTCATCCAGCATCTAATCTATATTTCCTTGGTTTTAAGTCTAGTTTTAGGGTTTTTTTTCAAAGTATTTGACTTGTTTTTAAATCCAAAGTATACAAAGAATCAACTTCCCCATAAGTTATCTTATAAACATCCAATGGAATTAAATTTATTTATTCAGTTTGTTTTAGCATCTGCATACTTTCCGTTCTGTTTTTTTCATTTCTATTTGTTTATTTATTTATTTATTTATTTATTTATTTATTTATTTATTTATTTATTTTTGTGGTACTGGAGATGGAACCCAGGGGCATTCTATCTCTGAGCCACACCTTCAGCCCTATTTTATTATTTTATTTTGAAACAGGGTCTCACTGAGTTATGGATGGCATCACTAAGTTGCTGAGGCTGGCTGCAAACCTGTGATCCTCCTGTCTCAGCCTCCCAAGTTCTGGGATTACAGGTGGGCACCACCACACCCGGCTCTTCCGTTCTGCTTTGATACAATCCAATTTTCTCAGCTTAACTGCTAAATCTGCTCATTTTAAAAAATAACACTTGAACTTGAACATCCAAATATACTTTATTGTTAATTTTACTTGTTCTTCTGTGCTTCCATACAATGGATAAAACTACAGTGGCAATGTTTTCTCTAAATGGAAAAAATATCCACAAAATAATATGTTTCAGTATCTACCCAAATCTCCTTAAACCTTAATTATGTATGTAAATATGAGTTAGTTAGCTTTTCATTGCTATGACAACTATCAGAGGTAAATCAAGTTATAAAGATGTAAGGTTTATTTTGACTCATGGTTTCAGAGGTCTTGGCCTGTGGTTGCTTGATCCTGCCACTTTGGCAGGACATTTTGTTGGTAGTATGGTGGAGGACACTGGTTTTCCTCATGGCAGCTGTGAAGCAAAGAGAGAGACAGGCGGGAGTTGGGGCCCCAATATCTCCCCCAAGGATATACTCCTAATGATGTAACATCCTCCCACTAGGCGCTACCCCCTAGAGGATTTCCCAGCAGTGTCACAGACTGGGGACCAAGCTATCAACATGTGAGCCTTTGAGGGACATTCAAAATCTAAATTATAGCAATATGGTTACAAATGTATCCACATATAAACATCTATCCAGCTACCTATGCGTATACATATGTCATCCAAATATAGTAAGAGACATGTTAGTATATTCTCAATGTAATTCTGAAATAAAACCTCATTTTTCTAAGGACAAAAAAAAATGTAGCCTTGTATATGCAAGGGGAATTCTCAATTCATGAATATATATAATTATCTATCTATAGAATATAATGATGTTTCTCAAAGATGTTATAAAACATGACAAATATCACATTTGGTAAAATGCTATTATAACTTTGAGTATGTCTCACAGGGAAACAACTTATTAGGCATAAAGATATCAATATAAGCTGAGATAGATGAAACAGAGAGGGGAAATAGAATTAAATTTGAAAGTCTAAATCCATCCATCCATCTACATATCCATCCATCAATATGCCCATTATTTCAGTAAATCAGATCTTCTACTAGGTTGGGATATGAAGGTAAGTTATGTGCTCAGTGAACTCACAGCCTAAACTTGAAGATAGACATTGCTTTTAAGTTCTGTGCTCCACCTGCACCAGTGACAGAGAGCACTGGGCTAGTTCTCCTATTTTGACCTAAATCCTACACCATCATTTACATCCTGTCTCCCACCCTGCTCTCCAAACTCTTCCTAATTCTCTCTGTTCCAGACTAATTTTCTCTTCGGCTCTCCAGCTTACCACCAGGATCTGCCTTGCTTCTCTGGTGCTGACTCAGGCCTTCTCGGTCTTCATATCACATCATCTCCTGCTTCCCGCCAGTTTGCATAACTGGTTAGTCCAGTGAAACCAGACATGGAACTTCCCTGCATCCTTCCAGTCTTGGGTCCACAGTGCTATAAAGATGACATCCTAATCAATGTCTCAAGGAGGCACAATCAAGTTACCCAGGATCACATGGAAATACAGAGGTCATGGGAAATTTCACAGTGGGGATAATGCTTATAATGTGATTTTTGAGCCTTGAAAAATGAGTAGAGATGTTCTGGGGATACTAAGGGAAATAGAATAGAATGGCAGAACACCATGGCTCATTTGATGCAGTGTGCAGAGCTCTCTCTGGAAGATGAGCCTAGCCCCCAAATAACAGCAATGTGAAATTTTAAGCTTCAATCAGGATAATGAAAACCTGAATGCACAATGACATATACATTAATTTAGGATTATAATTGGAACAGGTATTGATTTTATAGTATCATGAATGCTCCTCAAGAACTTTGAAATAAAATCATTATTTTAAAACAAAGTTTCAAAGCCATGAACGCCTTATGGGTAAAATTGGTTACTCATAAGAGCATTTGACAAAGAAACTTGGTCTATCTGACTCCAAATTCTCCTAAATCTTTCTGTCTTTAACTTTCTTTCTTCAGATCACATGCTCATTAAGTAACCACATCACTATAATTTCCTTCTCTGTGTAGGGATTCCTAGATGGATGGAAAATATGATCTGATTTCCCAACATATAGGTGCTCCTGAAAATTGAATTTTCATCATAAATTAATGTCCTGGCAATTTGGTTTACTGTATCAGCATGTGTGAATTTGTTTATTTTAGGTTAAAGGCTTTACTAAGATTGGTCACCACTAAGTAGGCTTCAGTTTCTAGATCTGCAAAACTGGAGAGCAAGTTTCTGAGTGGATTAGCCCATCTGGAAAGGACCATTTTATGAGGCCCAGTTTAGTGGCCATTGACTTCTCTTGGTGATATCTCTAACCTAACCCACCTAATTGCTATAACAAGTATAGATCCATGTGATTTACTAAAACATTTTAGGTGCCATAAGGAACTATAAGAAAAATAGAATACTAATTTTATTAATAACTCTCTTCATTTCTGTTGCTATAACAAAATACCAAATAATGGGTAACTTATAAAAACCAGACATATGTTTCTTACAATTCTGGGCAATTGTCCAATTCTGGACAATAATACACATATATTCTCACAATTAGGGAGTTTAAGATCAAGTATCAGCATGCTTGGCATATGCCGAGGGCATTATCTCTGCTTCCAAGATGGCGCCTATTGTTATTTCCTCTGAAGGGGAAGAATGCTGTGTGTGAGTGACAGAGATGAGCTCCTTCCTTTAAGCCCTATTCTAAGGGCCACACTCCTGTCCATAACTGCTCTGCCCTCATGACTTATTTGCATTATAAAGCCCCACTTCTCAATACTATCACACTGGTGACTAAGTTTCAATGTATACATTTGAGGGGACACATTCAAATGTGTCCTAGCCAGACCAAACAAGTAAAGCAGATTATATATTGAAAAACAGTGTTAAAAATCACTCCAGTGGTTTTCTGAACAATTTCAGCAGTAATATCTATGGATTTTTCTATGGTGATCAGGTAATTGAGAATCCATTGATTGGTCACAAGAACATGTTCCACAGAGAGCTAACTATGTGGAGTGCAATTAACCCAGGAAACCATGTACTGCGTTTTGAAATGTGTGGCTCTCATGCCTTCTATGGATTGTTTCTGACCATTGACTATGTATAGCAAGAGTTTTGAGGCCAACCAGTTCTTGAGAGACACTGGCATCTTCTGAAAATCAAATTTCACTTAAGGATTCTCCTGTGGCTTTTCCAAATCAACTATCAGTCTAAGTGAAAAATGCATCATAGTGTCATGTCTCTCTTAGTCTTCTCCAACTCTCTTCTTTTTAATTTTCAAACAGATACTCCCTTAAATAAAATTTTTGTATGTTTACCCATTTTTATGTCACCTTCTTGAAAGACCTTGATGTATACATCTAAAAATTTCCCTAAATTCTCTTCAACATTCTGTGTCATGATGTATAAGTTAGAATACTAACTGGTAGAGGCTGCCCCTCCCAGGGGCAGAATCTGGTATATCTTCTTGAGTGGTACATCCTCTTGTTTACTTACAGATGACCCAGAATGAGAAGAAGAGGCTCTTAATGACCAGAGAGATATCATTTTCTGGCCAGTGGGAGTCAGTTGGTTTCAGTGCTTACTCAATGATTTATGAACAGCATGGTTATTCTGACAGGAATGGAGGTTATACTTGGATAGGCACAATGACAGGATATGTCCTCTGTTGAGATGGGCTGGCCTTTACCACTTCTGAGAGCCTGTTTAGTATGCATCAATGAGCAATCCCAAATTCCTGATAGGACACCATACCCCGGGAGAAGCGATCTACCAAATGGTAGCAAGTTGGTCATAATTTGTCCTATCTACCACAGAGGAGGCAGTGTTTTGTCCCAACTAGAATAGATATCCTATATATGGATTTGCCTTTCCTATTGACTATGCTTCTGACAGTGGCAACATCTTTGGACTTATAAATATCTTGTGCATGGCTCTACTATAAGCATTAATTTTTTATGTTTATGGATTCATTGCTTTTACTCATATGATTCAGAAATGCATTACTTTATAGAAAGAAATGAAAATTCAGAGTTCCAGTGGGGATATACTACCTTTTAAGTTTGTAGTGTTGTCTTATAGGCTATATGGTGTGTACTCTGAACCAAGATTATGCATACTTATTTGTATTTATTCATAACAAATTGCAGAAACAAATTTACATCTACCCAGAATTCTGAGATGAAATCATACCAGAACTTGAGAGAGAATGGACATTACTGAATGCAGTTAGCAGATGAGATATTTTGGCTGACCCCTTTGGGGAAAGAAATGATCATAGTTTGGGTTGTGTAAATGAGAATCTTATTATGTAAGTGTGGGAATAATGGTGTCACTGATGTTGGATAGCCAGAGGGAGAGATTATGATGAGAATTTGTCATTCTTTTTGGCCACCCAGCATCTGAAGTTTCTACCTATGCTTGGGAAATCTTGTATCATATGACGAGCCCAATTATATTTATAGAAGCTCAATATGCCATAAAGTTATTTTTCCAGACTGCTTTGCAAGGAGAGCATGAACACATTGCCAGTTTCAGCCACTTAGGTTTATCTGCTCTGGATTCAGAAGGGAGCCACGCAATGGCTCATAATGATCAGGCAAAACTGGCGAGACTGGAAGCAGTGGCCACCCCATACCCAGTTCTCTGAGCAGCACTGTTAGGACTCAGATGAGCAGTGATGGAGTCAGAAGTCCAGGGTGCAGTATGGGGGCGTTCAAAGCCAGCAGCAATTTGCCAGCTCACCTTACTGGGTGAGTAACTTATTTTAGGTCTGAGCAGGATCAGCCCGCCTTCATTTTGTGAAGCTACCTGCACATGCTGCAATGCCTTGGAAGTAGAATGCTCCCCTAGCCCTCACGGAAATGAGGTGGCAATGTTGGAAGCAGAGCTTGGTTGTACTTTCAGTGGTGGCCGAGGTCAGTAGGGTGTAGTTGGAGAAGGTGGGTCCCTGCAGCTGCAGCCTTGGTCTCTCCATTTCCCACAACCATGTCCTGAGGTCCACAGTCCCCAGCCTCATATGGACTGAACCCCCGAATCTCCAAGGAAAGCCATTAGCAAGTAAAGCTTTCTTCCTCTAAGTTGTGTGGTCTGTTCCTTGGAGTCTAGCTGTGAGAATGCCGACTAAGACATATGCTCAGCATGGGAGAACTAGTGCAACATCACAGCAGTAGCTGTGCAACTTTATCTGGGAGGACTGGTGCAACACCACAGAGGGGGATCTTATCAGGCATTCTGACTCCAAAGTCCTTGCTCTCGATCATGCTCTGTAACTTTGGCTGGTTATGTCTCACAGATGGTAATAGCAACAGTCCCATTGAAGGTAAACTGTCTCTTTTCAACTATTCCAAACCACATTCTTAATTTAGTCTTCATCTTATTTGATTGGCTGCCACCTACTGATAATAGAAATCGATTTGGTTAGTACATTGTAACCATTACTGAAATTTCTAATATCCACCCAGGCCACCCTGCCTGCGCCTTTCATATCATCAGTGTGATGCTCATAACTTTGCACATGCCCTGTATTGGTGTATCTTTCACTAACTTATTTCCTCTTTCCAGAAAGAACAGTAGAGTTTTAGCAGTCTGTTCAGCTTGACTTTCACTGCTAGAATCATTGCTGCTTCTGATTTCTGCCTTCTGAAACACCTGGTGTGCTTCTCTCCTTGTTCTGTGTGGCTCTCTGCCAATTCCAGACTGAAACAACAGGATTACAGTTATCTAGAAACTGCTTTTGGGATGGTAGGAGGTTTTATGGAAAAAGAGACCTTTAGAGGTACAGAAGTGTGTTGACTAGACTCTTTTAAGTGAATAAGAGCGGAACACAAATAAGATGGACTTATGTTATCCACTTAATTTTGTACAAAATACATAAATAGAAGGCATATTTTTATATTAGCAAAATATTGCTTGGTTGATAATTCCTACTGGCTTCCTAATTTTAAAAAAAATGACTGTCTTATTTAAAATATGTAATAATTCCCAAAGTTTCTCCAAACCCATCTCTTTTTTTTAAACATTCAGACTGAGAAATGAGACAAAGAGTGTGGTGCTTTTGAAGATAAAATAAATGACCTTTGCAAGCATCCTCAGTAGATATAGCTCATGGTGCAAGACTTTAAACATATAAATTCCTGAGAGTATTTTGGTGTCACTTTTCACTGTTCCAACAATACACTGAAAGGAGAATGAAATATTTTCAAGAAACTTGACATTCAATATGTTTATTTCAGGGGTTCCATTGTCTCCTTCATCACTTTCTGTTCCAGAGTTGAAAATTACAATAGAAAATTGCAGATGTTTTCCAATAGCTTATTCTTCTAAAATATTGATGAAATTTGTGATGAAAATTTTTTTTGTTTTTTTCCCTATTAGTGCCACCAAAACTAGGTGAGCAGATGATTATTTAATGAAGTGAAAAGCAATGCATAGAGTCAATTCAGAAGCTACAGGTGCCAGAGAGGATGTATCGATAGGACGAGATAGAGGTTTTTAAATGAAACCCAGAGCTACAGAAGTAAAAAAAAATTCCTTTTAAATTATAGAAAAGAGAAGAGAAAAACTACCATTATCAACAAGACTAAGCATCTGTAAAAATAGCCTATTGTATGAGATGGTTTGCAGAAGTGTTGCCTCTGAGGATGTGTGTTTATAAAGATCTAATTGTAGTTTTGGAAAAGTGAGTCTATAATCAGTTTCACTAAGTATAAGTTGTCTGGAGGACACAATGTATTGACTATTAAAAAGAGAAGAAGGCAGGAGATAAGAAGACTCTGCCAAATGTCCTCCAGTAGTGTTCAGAGAAGCTGGGGCTGACTCCAAAGGCCAATTCCAGCTATCTGGCAGGAGACATCATTAGAGTAATGTGATCCTACGGCCTGGTAGATATGCCTTTTAAGGACATCTGATGCCTTTCTAATTCCTTGTTCATCAATAGATTTTCTGATTTACAGTTTGCTTTCAACATTTAAAAAGGAAGTGAGGTTGAAGTAGGAGGATTGCAGGTTCAAGGCCAGCCTCAGCAATTTAGCAAGACCTGTTTCAAAAAGAAAAAAAAATCTGGAAAGCTGTGGATGTATCATAGAGGCATGGCCACCCCCCCCCCCCCAAAAAGGAGTTATGTCCTGAGTTAAGTTGTTTGGATTTGTTGCCTCATCAAATACGGATATGAACATAAATTGGTAATTTGGTACACAAACTAGTCTTTTTTAGAGTTTTGGTTCATGTAAATCAGTTTATTTTTCCTGATTATTTCTTAAACTTGTAAATTTATAAATAATTTGTCTTTGAATTTGCAAAACTGTGAACCAGACACATGGAACTGGTATTTCCAACCTAATACTGAGTTCCCATGAAACTCTAAAGAAAGGAACAGTTTAATATCTCTCTGCTACTTCAATGAGTATTAAGGTCATTTAATTTTTCTATATTCCAAACTTATGAAGATATAGGGATTATTTAAATTAAGTTAAAATTTTGTGATTTGAGTTTGCAAAGCTCACAAAATGACATACTATTATATAGAGAGGAATACTCTAATCCTCATGTAAGTAGGATTTAGGGATATACATTTAGGAATATAAGTATCACTACAGAAATAAAAATTTTACAAGTTCCATGTTTTTCCTTTATAATCCTATTACAATAATAAGATATACATAATTATACATTTTAATTCAGAACTCAGTCTTCAAAGTCCTTTATTTTACACATTGCTGGTCACATTAGCAGATTGATTTTTAGAACAAGGTTGTGTGATATATTTTTAAAATTTTTCAGATGCCAAGCTTATAATTCTTTTGTTCTTTTTGCAAGCATAATTGTAAACTATAAACTATTTATTACAATATTCCTTTATATTTACCCAACAACATTACTTATGCTATCAGGTGCTACTTCTACATGCTGAAAATACAATACTAAACAAGACACTCAGGTCTTTTGAATTACACTCTCATGGGGGAAATGGGAGACAGATAATAAATAAGTAAACAAGATAATTTCAAGGCTATGAATAAAATAAAACAAGGTAATATAGGAGTGTGTGTGTGCTTGGACATGCACTGGGGGATTTTTGTTTAGATTGTATAGTAAAAGAAAACCGTCATGTGAAAGTGACTTTGAGCCGAAGCCTAAGAGAAGGATAGCATGTAGAAAGTCTGCACAGATCTGGGGGACAGATTGGTGGAGGTAGATGGAGCAGGGCAGGCAGAGCCCCAGAGGTGGGCAGAGCTGGTGCGTTGGCTGAGATGCCTGCCCATCATCCCCCGGTTTTGCTGTTCCCACCCTTGTAAAATCTTCTCTGCTTGAATGTGAGTTATATTTGTGACTTGCTTCTAACCAATGGACTATGACAAAAATGATGCATGTCACTCCCGAGAGATTGTTTTATGAGAGATGAATCCACCTTTCTATCAGACTTACTCTAATCTCTTTTCTTCCCTCTGTTGGCTTGGAAAAAGCAAGTTTCCATGAATCCTACAGCCACATGAAATTGAATGTTTCTAAAAGCACACCTGTGGGAGACAGATTCTTCCCCGGTACAGCCTCCAGATGAGAACTGGTTCTGGTGAGCACCTTGATTCTAGCTTGATGAGACCCCAAGCAGAGGACCTGGCTAAACATGCCTCTCACAGCAACCATGACACAACAGGTGTGTCTCTCTTAAGTTGTGAAGTTTGCAGCAATCTGTTAGAGAGTGTAGAAAATTAATAAATGGCCCAGCAGTCAGAGTATATATTTTGTATGTGGCTGGTGACCTAGGCATGGAGAAGAGGAGGTTGAGGTATAAACTACTTGGAACCATAGGCGATGAGAAAGAAACTAGATTGTATTGTGTGTGTGTGTTAGCGCATCATTGGAGAAATTTAAGCAAGATAGCAACAGGATCTTTTTGACATGTTAAAGGGTCTCTTGCTGGAAGAATGTATGATGGAGTCTTTACTGAAATGAGAAATCTGAGAGAGGTAAAGACAGGTAACTCAGGGGGAGCAGAGAAAGGGCAGGTCCTTGGGAATATTTTAACATGTTAAATTTCAGATGCCAATTAGATATTCAGGGGAAAGATGTCAAGACAGCAGTTGAAGAAACAGCTCTGGAACTCAGTATTGGTGATAAATATTTGGAAGTAGAAATGTCACATAATTGGAATATTGGTATGGTTAAAGCCAGAAATGGGGCTGTTTTTCACTCTGGAGATAGCCGTGTTCTCCCTTGAATGTATATTTCTTGCTTTACCCCAAAGATGTTTCTCTTTCTTGAGATGGCTCCTATTCTCTTTTGATTGTATATCTGCTTTCCAAGATAAATGTCTGTGTCTCTGGGAAAGAAAAAAAAATCAGGAATAGGATAAAAATCATCCTAGGGAAAAGTATGACTGTTCTATAAAATAAGAAAAAATAAATTAAGACATAAACTTTCTTCTGACAATGAAAATAGAGAATTTTGCTTTGAAAGCATCTAAACCAGTAGGTGATATTGCCAACCATGTCTATAAAAGAACTATTTAATGAGGAGTTAGTACTCACTGGGAATTTTGAGAGTGGGAATGATGTAGAAATAGTATAACCAAGTCTAATTCAGCTCCCACCACAGCCCCCTTTGAAGTCAGCTGCTTCCTCTGTAGGGACAGATCTCACCACCACCCCCCCGGACTCTGTTTTCACTTGAACCTGTTCTATTAGTCTGCCTCCCCTGCTCCCCACCTTACTGGTTTTATGTAATCTCTTTGCTTTCAAGCTTTAAGTCAATAAGTAAATAAATAATAAACAAATAAGTTTTGGTAAATAAATAGCTATTTAAATAGTCATTTTAACATAGTAATTAGGGATCATTACTTTATTTATTTTTTTATTTTATTCACTTTTTTAAATTGGTACATTGTAATCATACATCTTTGTTAGGTACAAGCTGATAAAGTCATACATGCACATATTTCTCATTTAACCCCTTCCCCAATTCCTGTCCCACTCCCTTGCCCTCCCTCCTTCTTAGGTTCAGTTTAGTGATTGACTTTGATATGTTTGTGAAAGTACATCATGTGCATTAGGGTGTCCCCCTCCCCTCCATCCATCACCTTCTGTTAAGTCAACTTCTTTGTTCACTCCTTCTTCATCTGAAGTCCCTCTTATGTCCCATTTTCTCCCTAGCTTCCACATATTAGGAAGAGCATATGATTTTTTACTTTTTGTGATTGACTAATCTCACTTAACATGTTTTCCAGTTCCATCCATTTCCCTGCAAATGACATGATTTTGTTCTTCTTTATGGCTGAGTAAAATTCCATTGTGTACACATCCCATAGCTTTGTAATCCATTCATCTGTTGATGGACATTACTTTAAAAATAATGTTTCCTAGTGAGATAGTGCCAATCATAACTCCCCAAAACATGATCTGGGACACTATAATCCTGCATGCTGAAATACAAAAATATCAATGTTCCTAAAGTCTTAAATGTCCCAAATCACAATCCTGAAAAATTAAAATCCCAAATGCTGAAACCCTGGAAACTGATGTCCCCAAAACAGAATTCCCATGGCGGGGGGGGGGGGGGTATCTGTATCAGAGTGGTAGAATTGGAGCATTTTTGGTTGTCGCACTATATTAGGCAGAAAAAAATACTTAATAGCCAAAGATAAAAGTTTGGAAGCTGATTATTATTGGTGCTGCACAAACAGAAAATTGCCTAATTGCAACCAACAGCCGAGGGCAATAACCAGGCTTCCACACGGTCAGTGTCTGTTTACAGATTTCGCAGACCACAGCCACGCTCCAAATACTAGTGCATCCAGTGTTTCAAAGATTAAAAAGGGAGTGAAAACACAGTCAGAACATCCCTGAAGTCTCCCCTGCCGAATCACTCAGCGGTGGGCCACTTCTGCCCCTCCTCACGTATCGACATGCTCGCCTTCAAACAACATCTGTCATCAGGAAATAAAAACAATTGATAAGCTCCGAGACCTCCTGAGCCAAAGACACTTGCTGACAGAGATTCCTCCGGTGTACTACAGCACATGGTGTACTATTCTTGGTTAGGGACTTCATTGTCGAAGAAGATAAACTTTTTATATTTATCAGCAAATCTAACATAGAAAAACAAACACATGCTTCACTTTGACTAATGCATGGCACTTTTGAAACTCTGCTCACAGATTTTTTACCAACTGTATGTCACTTATGCTCCTGTTGGATGTGAAAATTCTAGAACTTATCCACTTGTTTATGTATTGATGACTAAAAAAGCAAAACACCTTACAAATGCTTATTTGAATATTTAGTTGACATTGCAGAAGAAAATGGATTTCAATTTAATCTCTAAGCCATAATGGCAGATTTGAAATTAGGAGCAATCAAGTCTTCTGAAAGTGAACTTCAAAGTGTTAACAGTAAGGTTTGTTTTTTCATGCAGCCCCATGTATTTGTCAAAAAGTTTAGACAAGTGGATTGGCCATGTGGTATGCAAAGACAAAAAGTTCAGTTTAAAGATGCATCATTTAGCTGGGTATGGTTGTGCAGGCCCGTAATCCCAGTACATGGGAGGCTTTGACAGGAGGATCGCATATTGAGGGTCAGCCTCAGCAACTTAGTGAGGTCCTGTTTCAAAATAAAATAATAAAAATAGGGCTGAGGGTGTATCTTGGAGGTAGAATGCCCCTGGGTTCAATCCTCAGCACCACACACACACACACACACACACACACACACACACACACACACACACACAAGTTTTATTTATCTGCACAGGTTTTCCTCTCAGCTCATGAAATTGCAAGTGATTTTCCCGAATTAAAGCTACATTTGACTAAGAAAGCAGTGGTTTCTGAATGGCTCAAAAATAGTTCTGTGCACAGTAGAATAAGACATGCATTGGTGTTGCTATTGCATCTCCAGCACTGGTTCTGCCAAGTTTGTTGGCCGTCCATGTGGAGGAGATTGTTTAATAGGGGATGCTCATAGTGGAGTCTATTAAATCATAGAATAGGTTCAAAAAGAGCAGGAGTTTTAAAGATTTTTTTAGAACATTTTTTCCAAAATTATATTTTTTAGTATTTTGATCTTTCAGGACAATTTAGGGATTTTGATCTTTGAGATTTTAACATTCAGGAATATGGCATGTCTTTTGAGATTGTGGCCTACACCCACTTAAACTATGCTGCCATAACAAAATACCATAAAATGATAGCTTATACACAATAGAGGTGGATTTGTCTTGCCTCTGGAGGTTGGGAAGTCCAAGATCAAGACACCAGCACATCTGGTGTCTGATGAGGGTCAACTTTTCCGGTTCATTGACAGTGCTTAACAGCTGTGTCATCACATAGCAGAAGGGATAAATGAGGCTCTCTTTTGGGCCTCTTCTATAAAGGCACCAAATCCATTCATAATAGCCTTCCCCAAAGGACCCATTTCCCCAAGTCCCAACCTCCTAATACCACCACATTGGGGGGTAGCTATCAACATATCAATTTTGGGGTGATACAAACATTCAAACTACAACACCCTCTCTTACCCTTTAGCTGTAGTAATGCTACCACACATGTCAGCCAATTTAATATAATGGATTATGGTTAAAGAGTCAAATAAATTGGTAATGATAAATTAAGATTCTACAAAAACCTCATTGATTTTGTTAAAGGATACAAAGAGATAAGCCCACACTGATTTTTACTGTAGAATTTCTGACTTCTCAGGAGTGATTCTTATCTTTCTTTCATGAGTGTGAACCTGGAGCTTACAAGTGCCTCAGGCAAGTAAGTTTGAAGGTCTTCTTGGGATTGAATGAAAGATAATAATCAAAATCTAGGTCAAGATACTGTTTATTCTATAGAGAATTGTTTAAGCTAATGCTTTAAATTTAAGTCAGAACACATTTTAATCTATGATTCATACCATGCCTATCAGATATTCTTAATGACTGCACACATTGTAATCTCATTCTGACTATTTTACTTTGAGGAATTTTCTAACATCAAGTAGCACAGCCATTAAATTATCATTATAAAGATATCAAACTTCCTTCATTGCACCTAACTATTTCTCAAGACACATGTGTGAGATATGTGTATGAAAGCTTGAGAAACTTCAGTATACCTCTTCAGAGAGAGAACAAAAACAAAGGGTTTACAGTAGAAAAAGTTCAGCAGAATGGGAAGAAAAGTAGCAATGGATAAGATGTCGTTTGGTACATTCTGAGGACTATCTGCCCCCAGAGACCCACAATGAAGCCACTGGTAGCTACTATAAACAAAAAGCACAGGTATGTTAAATTGTGTCATAATTATTTTTTACAAATAAGTGAAAAAATGTTTGAGAATGAAATAGCAAAACTTTATAGGTGGGAAGTGAAGATAATTATCCATCATGGATATTTTTATGGGAGAAATGAAATTATATTGCATATGATTTACATTTCAACAAAATCACTCTAGTTTGCATTATATAATAAGTGGGCATTTGGTATTTCAGAGCATGCATATTAACTGTAATGAAGCTTTACATTGAAAGTTTCTTTTGTCTTTTCAGTTCATTCAAATAGTTGGTTATAAATCAGTGAAATCAGAATAAAGTCCAAGTGAGTCCCTCACAACTCTGAGATAGATGCTCTACTAATATCTAGAAAATAATGAAAACAGACCCAAACTGCATTTTCTGGCTTAAGGACATTTTTTTCCCCAAATTGTCCTGTAGCTATATGGAATAATAAAATCCTTACCTTATGGTAGGGTAAGAGAGTTATATTCCGGTAAAGGTTTACATTATATTAGAGACAAAAGAGTTAGCACTTGCATGCTCTGGGGTCTAGAGTTACCAAAGATAGTGAATTTGACAGCCAGGTCCTAAACTGTGTGGATGAGGGTGTAACTCACAATAAAAACCATGCATCTAAAAGTGAGGATGAAGAGGAGGCCATTTCTGACTATGTAAAAAAAAGAGAAAAAAAGAGAGAGAGAGTAAGGCATGGAAATAGTAACTGGACAAAAGCTATAGAGAAGGCTGGCTCATGTGAAGGAGCAAAGGATTTATTTGACTCTGTTTTAGGATCACAAGCTTCACCTCCCTTCCAACTGGTTTCTTTATAAAAATATAACTAGCTGATGGTCACAGTAGGCTAGGCAGGTGTAAGGATTTTTAATTGAAAATGAATTTCTACAACTGCTAGTAGCTCAATAGTAACCATAGATATTTCCTAGCAAATGGGAGAGGATCTACTCCAAATTACTATTGAGGTCCAGAGAGACGAACTGGTCATCCAACTAAAGACAGAGGCAGAAGGACAGAGGGTAGTCAACTCTTACAAAAGCAGGTTTCTTTTCAAGACTCTATAAGAATGGCAGTCTGTGCCCTCCACTTGAGAGACAAGACAGATCATTGAAATTCACAAATGAGCCCCAAACTTTCTTTTTAGTCAAAATGTCCAACATTCCCCTTGCTAAATCAGAGTAAATCATATAGAAGGAATATGATCTAAGATAAAAAGTTTTATCTTCTATTTCCTCTTTTATTTCTTATGGATTTGCTAATGAGTAGTGAAATAGCCAAAAATCAGAAAACTAGAGAAAGCAAATGACATCAAAAACCTGCAAAGTGACTAATCAGCCCCAATGTAACTAAGCCTTAACACTGACACATTTATTTGGTACAGATCAAAAACTTTCACCATGTTCTAAAATCTCAAGGAACAAAGTGAATCTGGACCTAGTAGAACAATTTCTCTAGAATATAATGACTCACCCGCCTTTCCCAGAATGTGCTGAAGTTTCATTATCTGAAACAGAAGTGCTGTTACCCTTATCACAAAAGGTATAGTTGGAACTTAAAATAAGAATGGTCTTGCCAGTGAGTTATTTCTTTACATAATTCTATTTGACTTCTCATCTTCTACCCTAGACAAGTATATTTAAAAGTAGGAGAGAGAAGGAAGAAGGATGGTGTATTACCTCCCATTTCTCTCTCTCATACACACACACACACACACACACACACACACACACACACACACATACACACACACACACACCACTTCTTAGAAGTAATCAGCTTTTTTCTAAAGTGTTGGCGTTCAGCCACACCAGTATACACAAATGCCAGAGGACATAGACCTCAAGAGTGTTTTCTTTAGTTTGTTCTTCCTCTTGGTATGATAGAGAACCTCCTGTCATCATTGCTGAGCCCATTTTCCCTGGACTATCTTTTTTTGTCCACCCAACCCCACCGAGTTCTCTATGGTCCCAGTCCCTGGATTTTTAAAACTACTTCCTCTCTTTCCAAGTGAGCACTGATCTTGCAACCTAGTGTGATCATTTCCTACTCCACCTGTTTCCTCTGCTAGCAAGGTCAAGGAGAAATTTTCCAACCCTGGGAGGAATAGATATGGAGCTGAGAAGGAGGAAGCAACCCCCCCAAAACATCTGGCCGTAAGGAAGAATATATAAAAAGTCAGTCTCATTCTTTTTACAAAAGTGCATCTTCAGACAACTCATCTTCCATATCTAAGAGTATCTATCTGTCTCCTTCCTGTCTGTTGTAGGTATAGACTCTAGGAAGGGGAGGCAGAATGTAAGAGATTACTCCCCAATCCATTCCTATGTATTTTTTTCATGAATTGGCATTCTCCTTGTTAGAAAGCTTTGTAAGCCAATGTACTGGGTTAGTATTATAAAACTTGATAACAATTCAATTAGCAGAAGGAGAGAAAGCAACCAGATTTAATTTCCTAAACTGATATGGCCGTGCTAAATGCTTTATTCAGGCCTCTGGGTTATATCAGCTCAGAGTCAAATATCCACTGTGTTTCAGATCTTGCACAAGGGTTCCCAAGTAGAAGGGGTGATATAGGAGTTGAAATTCAGCTCATTTCTACTTGTCTGTCTTGTACCCTAACTAGGGCTGCAATGCATACCAGAAAGTGTGACATAATTTGTCATATAAAGGCACCCTCTGTGGCTGAACCTTGAATTAGTTTGATGGGTGTTACCATGTAGAAGGAGGAAGTACCTTTTCTCAAATTTATCTATTCAGAGCAGAGGGTCTCAGTAGGACAGCCAGAGCCCTGCCAACACATCATTTCTCTGTCCATTTAACGGAAATGCAAATAATTTCAGAATCTTTAAGTAAAGAAATGGCAATTAACAGTGATTTTTAAGTTTTCTTTAGCAGTAGAATCATTTCTCCAAATGAATTCTGATAAGCTTCATATCCAGATCAGAGTTACTCTGGTTGAATTGTGCTTGGAGGCTTGGCTTTTCCCTCTTCCCTTAAACCTGTTTGATTGTGGACTGTGGTTTAAGAATATCTTTGCCCCAGATTATTGGTTTTTGTTTTTCAAATTTTAGTCTTGCATTGTGATTATAAAGAAAGTGTGGTATATACACACAATGGAGTTTTATTCAGCCATAAAAACCAAAATTTTGTCATTTGTAGGAAAATGGATGGAACTTGAGAATATTCCAAGTGAGATCAGCAGTCTCTGAAAGTCAAGGGTTTTCTCTCATATGTGGAAACTAGAGAGAAAATAGGAAAGAAAAAGGACTTCAGATCAAAGTTGAGAGAGACTAGTGAAATAGTGGAAGGGGGTAGCAATGGGCAGTGGGGAGATAGGGAGAGGAAAAAGGAGACTTGAGAAGGAAACACCCCCATATTTTTTTAATGAAGCATCAGATGATTTAAAATAAAGCAAAATTTCTGTAAGAAGGTCACTCAGTTTCCTCTTGCATGCTCACCACTGTCCAAATATACAAGGTATAATTGTAATTCATTATAATTCATGATTCTCCTCCTTCTTGACTTTTTTATTCTCTAGAGAGACTATGGCTTTAAAAATAGTCATCTTGCTTACATAAAATGGCGGCACCAAGCTGAGGATCAAAAATTCATCATTCATTTCATGACAAGTTATGAAACAAATGACACTCTTGGTTCTTTATGTTTTTAATAAGTGTCCTTTCTCTTACCTTGCAGTTTGCTTTCCTGGGTGACAACTGTGTATGTTTTAGTTGCCACGAGTGCATATCCATACATAAAATACACGACGACATTCTTACGATGCACACGATTGCAGATCAGCTGCCCATTATTACTTTTTCCTTTTCCATACCTGAGTTCTATACTGAGAAGTATGATACTTCAAGAAGAGACTTTACTTATCATGTATTTATTAAATTTACTTTCTTGGAATATATATCTGTTCCAAGTCTTCTATTTTAAAATATTCTCTTTTCTTTTTTCTTTCCCATGTTGTAATATCTAATGTTATGTGTCTACTTGACTAGGCCATGGGACCCAGATATTTGGTCAAACACTAGTCTAGATATTGCTGTGAATAATTTTTTAGATGAAATCAACATTTAAATCAATAGACTGACTAAAGCAGATTACCCTCATTCAGTCAGTGGAAGGCATTTATGATACACAGTACAGGGGGGAAAAAAAACCAAATTATTTTCTTCTAACTATACTTTCAATATGATACTTCTAATTACCAGGATGTAATTCTTGTCACCAGCAAGCAATTATCCAGCGGATACCACCTGTGTGTCTCATAATTCAATACAATTCTGACATCATCTACTTGGAGTTAGAGTCAGAGTCCACAGCTTAAGGACTCAGTGCCACAAGACCGCTCCTCCCACACACACTTTGGATGCTCATCTCAAACTGGACCTCTGGGAATTCTGATCAATCAACTATAAGTTGGAGGTTTCCACAGCTGCCCCTCAGGTTTGATCATTTGCCAGAGCAGCTCATAGAACTCAGGGAAATGGCTTACTTATGCTTATCAGTTTATTAGAAAGGATATTATGAGTATTGATGAGCAACCATATGGAAGAGATATATAAGACAAGGTATGAGGAAAGGGGCACACAGTTTCCCTCTCTGGGCCCACCATCCTCTAGACACCACCAAGTACTTAGCAACCCAAAAGGAAGATCTCCGAACTTCACAGTTCAAGGAATTTTATGGAGGTCTCGTCACATAGGCATGATCAATTATTAACTCAATCTCTAGCCTATGTCTCTACTCCTGAGGGTAGAGGTAGAGGTGGAGATGAAAGTACCAAGCTTCTAGGCACAGCTTGGCTTTCCTAGTGACCAGCTACTATCCAAGGGCCCACCAAGAGTGGCCTCATTTAGAACAAAATATAGCCGGGTGTGATGGCGCACACTTGTAATCCCAGTACTTGGGAAACTGAGACCGGAGGATCCAGGTTCGCGGCCAGCCTCAGCTACTTAGTGAGGCCCTCCACAACTTAGTGAGACCCTGTTTCAAAATAAAGAATAAAAAATAGAACTGGGGGTGTAGCTTGGAGGTAGAATGCCCCTGAGTTCAATCCCGAGTAACACACACACACACACACACACACACACACACACACACACACACAATACAATCCTATAAGGGATTAGAAGTTTTGTGTCAGGGATCATGGCCAGAGGTCAAATATTTTTAAAAAGTATCCTCCTATTTCCCTATCATCGAGGAAATAATAAAAATTTTAGGAGCTCTGTGCCAGGAGCTGGGATAACTAACAACCAAACCAGGGATGAGAACTTATAGCTTTCATTTTATAAATCACAATCATATGTATGCACACATCCTATAGGTTTCTCTGGAGAAGCTTGATGCATAGATTTCCAGATCTGACCAGGCACACACTTTCTTGTGTCATTGCTTACCCTTGATTTTACATAGGAGACCACTAAAACTCCAGCGGAAGCCATGTCAACATTTCTTATAAGTTGTATGTCTATAAGCATCTCTTATTAATTGCTGTTGATTAGCCAAAAGGCAAATATTTAATTAAATATCGAGAGATAATAAAATTGCACATGAATTATCTATCTAAGGGCACATAGGTCTCTATATTTCATTAAATGATTTAACTAATCATCATATCTCTTACACCCTGTCTTTGTTTGAGCAGGTTGATTTTTTTTTAAGTAAAGTTCCCTAGTGGAATGATGTGTTGTTTTTTTCTGAAGTCATCTGTTAATGTTGATTCGTATGTACTTTGCTTCTCACCTGTGTTCTATTAGAAACACTGCTGATCATACTGCAGATGAACATTTTGTTCATTATCTTTGAATATGTAATACTCAAGGGTAATAATTGACCAGTTTGAATGCCAATGAAGGCTCTTAAGAGAAAGGATTCAGTTGGTAGGTAAGCACAACTCAGTTTTTTTTTTAATTGGTTTTCATATGGGCTTCAATTTCCTAGGGGTTTCTTGATTCTAATACCTGTGGATTTGCCCAGGGCAAGAAGGTTGCTCTGGTTTGGGTGGAGGAAATTTTGAATGCTTACTTCAAGTACACACAGACTTTTGTTTGGTTATTTAAAAATGCAGCAAAAATCTAAGCATTTTCACAGTGTTCTACCGAGGACTGAACAGAAGGAGCTAGAAAATAGCCCATAGGGGCCTCAAGAGATTTATTACTGAAGAGGACAGGGCAGTTTTCCAAGACCGAGCGACCAACCATCAAGGCCCAATCTAGTGAACAAGAAAAAGAAAGACCACTTCAACTTAAAGAACTGCTGAAATTATGCACTTTCTTTTTTTTAATTAGTTCTTTCTTTAATAATGGTTGTAGTTAATAATAAGATGTGCACACACACACACACATACACACACATATTTAATAAACTTATTTTGCAATTAAAAGTTTACTGTTCTATATTTTTTCTACTCATTCTTTTAAAATAATTGTACTAGTTTGAAGCTACAGATTCCATAGGTCAGACATCTTATTGGTCTTCTCGAATTTACTTCACTAACTTACGTTGTATAAAAGTGTATAACTTAACAGTTCCTGCCACTTCAAAATTCTCTGTCTTATGAAATCCAAATGCCTGGGAAATGCCAGCCTACATAGAGGATTCTTGCTTAAGTTTGATGCTGCTGCTTCCAAATTCCAGTCACACTCCCTCTGATGTTGCCAGAGTGTGCTTCTATGCAATGCAGAAGGCACAATTGTCATCTTCCTGGCAAGGCTATTGATCTGTGTGTGACCAGATGGCAGGACTGGAGTGCCTGACACAGGTTGCTGAAGAGGTTCTCCTCTTTGCACCAGAGCTAACACAGCTCGGGAAACAGCACACATTGCTCTACCGCAGAGGTTGTTTCTCATCTAAGGGAGACTGGTGAGAAAACCCAGAGAGGCTCTGTAGACTGGGTGTAAGGGTTGTTTACACTGCATGGGCCAGTGTCTGGGGCTCGATAGAGTGGGAAAAATTAAGGCATTGATTGGATTGAAAAAAAACTGAATACAGCTCTGAGAGGCATAGTCCCCCTTATTAGTCAGTCATGTAACACATAAATTATGTTTCAGTCAATGGCAGACCATATATACCACGATGATACCATAAGTTGCATAGCCTAGTGATGTCATAGGTCCTCCAGTGAACACACTATAATGTTTGCAGAACAATGAATTTGCCTGCCTAAGCATTCCTTAGACTGTGTCCCATCTTTAAGTGACACACGACTGTATTTTGTACTGTTTCTCTAATTATGCATGTTATTTCAATTATATTAATAATGATGAAATCTTCTATAAAGATTATAGAGGTATATTTAAAACCACTTAGTACACATAGTGCTCAAGAAAAGACACCTGAATTTGCACTTGTTCAAAGCTACAGATTCCATAGGTCATACATCTTATTGGTCACCTTGGATTTACTTCACTAACTTACATTGTATAAAACTGTATAATTTAACAGTTCTTGCCACAGTTGCAACCTCCTTGAAATTCAATATTCCTGCATTCATGTCTTCATTAACTTATTTCTGAGTTTCTTTTTGGGGTCAGGCGTTGTGCTAGCTATTGGGCACACATAATTATACACGTACAATAGAGTAATAAAGACTGTTCCAGGCAAGGTCAATCTGGAAAGGCCAAGGGCTTATATCCATGGCCAGATGGGTGTTTCACAAAAGGATAACAGCCCTAACCATCATCTTCACTTCACCTTTGTCCATATCTGCTTTAGGGACATACAGCTCTGAACGCTAGCAAAGATGATTTACGTGGTAAGTTTGAAATCCTTAGAAATTCTGACTGATTTAAACCATAGGTCTTAACAGAGGAGTGATGATTTATTGGCACTGTTGAAACACTAGTCATTGATTTAAGGCTTTTAGAGAACCTACTGCTAAATAACTTGGTTTTCATTTGAAAGGAAACTCAAAGGCAACCACTGTAGTAACAAATATACAAACACAGAAATAAAGGCTTAGTTGGAATATTGGAGCAGAGGCAGGAAAGACTTGGATGCAAGAGCTTGGCCAATATCAGAGCAGGGTGAGTGCAGAAAGGAGTTGATTAAAACGCCACCCTAAAGCTGCTACAAGGGCAGAGAACCAGCAGGAGCCCAAATGAAGCCTGCGGCCAGCTGAGAGTCCCTCAAGTTAAATGCAGAGACTTTTCATTCTTGTGCACAGTTATTTAGACTGAAAATGGAAACGTGTGAGACTGTGAGGCAGATCTCATTCATGCATAATTGAAACACCCAAGGGTAAAATACAGAGGCACAATGGATGACATCTGATAAAAAGAGAGCAAGAAAAAAGAAGAAGTTAAAAACAAGATACAAGACCCTGGGGACCATAGAGAAGAATACCTGACATGGGCCAAATAATCTCAAATAAAAATATCCAAATTACCAGACAATGCAAATACAAAGGCAAATGCATGGAGCAGACATGAGGACTGGGTAGGGAAAATGCTCAGAATATAAAACATTCAAGGAATGAGTCACTGGTGAATGAAACTCTTACTCTAACAAAATACAAACACAATAGCATTTGTAGAGTATTCTAATATGCAGCCATGCCTAGCTTAACAATAGGGGTAATTTCTGACAAATGCTTTGCTAGGTGACTTATTAATTGTGCAGTAATTAAATGGTATACCTACTCAAAGACAGCTATGATGGTATAATCTTGACAAAATCTGGATGATATAATCTTATGGGACCACTACAGTATGTGAGGTCTGTTTTCAATATGCAGTGCATTGCTGTATGTAGAACCTAAATGGTACTAAACAGAGTCAAATTAAGCAAAAGAGTCCCTGTCTTTGAAGAAGTTTGAGTCTAAATGACTATATGATGCATGTATATTCATGTATTGAACTATGTTGCATACGTGCACATAAGTATTATAATTTTCTTCACTTACAGGAAGAGCAGTGGCATGTGTGTACGTATGATACTGCTATGGTCACATATAAAATGTCCCCTGAAGAGCTCAGAGTTGATGCAGTTAAATCATGAAGGCTCTAATCTCATGGCAACCCTGGGTGGTAACCCAGGTCACTGTGCTGTGTCTGGAGAAGCTGCGTCCCTGGGGGTGTGGCCTTAGGGACTGTACTTGTGTCTTTGAATGTTCTTGCTTGCTCACTTGCTCTCTTGCTCCCAGCCTCCATGATGGGAAAAGAGCCCTTAATCTCTCCTTCTGTCTGCTTCTCTCCACCATGACCTGAGATCCAAGACCCCAGCCTCATATGGACTGAATCTATAATCTCCAAAAAAACTGTGAGCAAATAAATCTTCCTTCTTCTAAGTTGTGTGGTTAGTCATTCTGGATGATAGCAGTGGGAATGTTGACAGAGACGGATATGTCCACAGTTGACTTCCTAATTGTAGAATTCCATTTTATCAGGGAGATTTGCAGAAAAGTATGATTTGTTGCAATATTTTAAGGGTAAAAGTGGCTAGGAAACAGTGCACAAGTAATGTGATTCTCTTTTTAATTTTGCATGGCAAAGTCTTGGGGGACTTGTTGAGTGTCTGTAATGGATTGGGCCAAATCCCAGAGTCTCTTGGATTGTCCCATTTAATCCTCACATGAATCCCTTGAGAAAACATTATTACTCACTTGTTAGAATGGAAACTGAAAAATGAAGAAATTGTCACATAGTATTGTCTGAATCTAACTCAAACTCCTCCTCACACATACTTCTTCCATGCCCTTTGGAGAGAGGAAACAGGAAGAATGGCTTAAAAAGTTCTGTAATATTGGGTTAAATTCTTTTAGCCAGGCGTGGTGGTACCCATTTGTAATTCTAGTACTTGGGAGGCTGAGACAGGAGGATTGCAGGTTCAAGGACAGCCTCAGCAATGTAGCAAGACTCTCAGCAACCTAGTAAGACCCTGTTTCAAAACAAAAATTTTAAAAGGGAAAAGGGGCCGGGTATGTACCACATAGGTAGAATGCCCCTGGGTTCAATCTCCAGTACCATACACACACACACACACACACACACACACACACACACGCATGCACACACACGCACACGCACACACACACATTCTTTTTACTTGTTCATATGTTGTACATTTTTATTGAACATAAAGTAAATATTGAAAAAAAGAAAGTTAAGTGACTTTCTTCTTGTTAAAATAAAGAAGGCTTTGGATTGTTCAACAGTTCTATAAATTTGGTTCTGTGCTTAGGTCTATGTCTTGCTTCCCTTTCATTATAATAGAAAGGAAACCTAAAGAGGTTCATCTCATACTAGTGGGAACATAAGCATGTCATATGGAAATGATTCTTGCTAGATATAGATATTCTATAAGTCTCTTATATATGTTCTCATTAACTAAGAAAGTAGTAATAAGACATCTAACATTCTAAAGTCAGCAGAGGCATACTATATACACCATATATACAGGTACAAAGAATTTAAACAACTATGAGTCAAAATTCCTGCTCTCCAAGAACTTAAATCTACCTTCTGAAAACATGTACATGTAGGTACTTGTAAGCACATGGAAGATAAATGCCTTGTAGGAGACATAGCAATAAGTGCTTCAGGAATTGAGAGAACAGAAAGAACATTGAAGGTTCATTGATTGAGCTTTTGGCATATATGTGCCCCAAAATTTATATTTATGTATCACAAATCGCCACCTCTGCTGCTTTCTGATTATTAAAAAATGACTTAGCATCCAAGTATCATGGTCTTAGATTTTGGTGGTCCATTAAGGTACTATGAAAACTAGTCCAAATTATAGATGTGGAAACTGAGAGTGGGCGCTAAATATGGTCTGCCAGTTGTTGTAAATACCTCTGTGAGTAAATATGCTATATTATATATGCTTCTAATATTCCAGGAGAAAATAATCTATATGCTTTGTGTGTGTGGGGGGGTTACTGGGGATTGAACCTAGGGGCACTCTACCACTGACCTGTACCCCAGCCCTATTTTATTTTACTTTAAAATTTGGAAATAGGTTGTCTCTAAGTTACCAGGTGCTGACCTCAAACCTGTTTCAGATTCCCAAGTACTGGTAGTACAGGCCTGAGCCACCACACCCACTTCTTTATACTTTTTTTTTTTAGAGGGAAAGTTATGTCATTTATTTGTCTTAGTTGCATCCCACAGAAATTGTCTGAAATTTTATTTCCAAATATCTCAAATCAAGACAAATAGTAAATTCTTGCAAAAATGTACTGACTTAATTCACCAGGTTGTATAAATAAATTAATAAATTTTTCCATGTACTTTTTAATATATTGAAAATATCCCTTCCAGCTGAAATTTAAAGTTGGCTCTACACCAAATGGAAAACATTAAACTGAAAAAAATTAAGTAATTAGGGTTCTAGTATGACTCATATATTTTGAAATCAGGAACAAATAATTTGATCTCACTGATGACCAGCTCTCTATAAGAGAAAAGACATTTACTTAATGATTGTAGTAGTCATTTCCAACAATGGAATACTAGCATTTAATAATTGTATATTAATGTTCAGCAGTATTCTTCTGCCAATTTTGTAATATTTTTTAAAATTTTTGGAAGTTTCCATGCTCCATGTATTTGCACTGAAAAAAAAAATCTATGAAATGGCCCATAGTCTTTCTCCTTTGCATAAAGTCCCTAAGAAAACTGGTAGAAGCACTGAGATTAGAATTGAGATGTTTCAACATTCCTGTGCTACTACCTTTCTCTAGGCAAACATTTTCCATCTGACTTTGTGTGATTCATATTCCAAGTTTACTCAGAGACCTTACAATTTTTCTACTTCTTTCCCATTTCAAGCAACCTCTGCAAATTAACTTTGGTTTCCTGAGAATAAAGCTTCCACATTGTGGTCTGAATTTGTAAAAGTAGTTTTAATGGCAGCAGTACCAGGTCAGGTAGGAGGGGTGCTTTGGTACTATATTCATCTTCTGAAACCCTAATTTTCTAGTTCCTCAAAGGTGACTAAGAATGAGCTTTTCCACAGAATCACAGACCCCGTAATAGAGGAAAGCAAAAGCAAGTTTTAATGCTCTCCCACCCCCTAGAAGACAACCAGTAAGAGTAAAATGCGTGCATCGGTATGAGGTGACCTCCAGGTCTCTGTTGTCACCCAAATGAAACCAGTTGGAGCTGGTCTAGGCCATTGGAAGAAGTTGATTAACCAAGATATGCCAAAGTAGGGATAAGAAGAGAAAAAAACCAGACCTTGCTTTTGTATTATTGCACCGTTTTTTGCCAAAGAAAAAACTGACACTGCAAGAAGTTCAATAAATGCTTGGTCAGGGCTGATATTTGCACCTAGTTTTGACTAATGTAAATTGGTTTTGCTAGGCAGATCCTGATGACTAATCTGGACACTGAGTCCCAGATTCTGAATTCAGTGGTACACAGAAGTGACAAAATGCAATTTCTGTTAAGAAGGTAAAAGGCTATTTTTATTGGGACCAATTGTAGTTTCATGTGCTAGCATCTACTCTATTCTTGTTCTCAATACCAACAGGGATAATTATTTGGAGAATAACACAATGCTGGGTATTCTTTGGTCATTCAGAGATACGAGTTATATAGACAATAGTTTTGTTTTGTTCTATCTTGATTTTAAGACTATCTCTTTTGAATCATGGAAGATTTCATTTTGTTTTTTTACTTGAGGCTTACTCTCACAGTAAATGTGGGGGCCACTGACATTCAGTTCTTCAAGCATTACTTTTGTAAACTCTTCTCTTGTCTTGAACTTTATTTTCTTTCATTTATAGGATTTCTATAATAGATTATTGTCCACTTAAATGGGATGAGGTTATAATCTGATACCAGCATCCTGTTTATCTAAAAGATTTCAACTTTAATGAACTTAGGTAAAATGTTTTCCTTTCTGCTATCTATTGCTCCTAAATAAAATTTCTCCTCTTGATTTAATGAACACTATGTGCCAGGTTCTTATACAGATTATTTTATTTAGTCCTCTCCCCGTGGTAATAAAGCAATTAGTAATCGTCCTGTAGTGTAGGTTAATAGACTGAGGTCTAGAAAATGTGTCTTGCCCAAAAGTAAATAAATAAGAAGCAGTAGGGAAACAATGAATCTGAGTTGGCAAAATACATGTTCCTCTATATTCTTAACTGTCCTTCTCCTCCCCCATTTCCAAATAACTCTCCATTTTACTGATAGCATTTTGAAGACCATCATCACTTATATAGTATCATTTTGCAACATTATTATCTTAAAATATTAACCAATTATAGTTTGTAGTCATGATGGTTAATTTTGTTTGCCATGTGATCAGATTGAGGGATGCCTAGGGAACTGGTAAGGCACATCTGTGAGGGTGTTTCCAGAGAAGACCAGTGTGTAGGTCAGCCAGCTGAGTGGTAAGACCCACCCTGGATGTGGGCAGCACCATCTAGTCAGCTGGGGGCTTGGATGGAATGAAAAAGTAGAAGGGGGAAGCTCACATGTGTCCGCTCAACCCTTCCTGAGTGAAGGTCCACCACCTGCCTTGAACATCAGATCACATTTATTCCAATCTGACAAAGCTGTCAGCTTCACTGTGGATCTGACTTTCTGATAGGTTTGCTGTCCTTGTGGTTGCTTAGCAGTAGAAATTGCATCGTTCTGACTTGAGACACCCAGGGGCCCAGTCTTACTACATTTGTGACTTTGGGCAAGTTTTGTAACCTTGCAGAAGCTCAGGTAAGTATCATAAAATACTTAATACTCAGAAAGCCGTTTTGTGTCTTACCCACGCACAGCAAACCCATGTCTAATTGATCCCTTCAGTGCTTTGATTATCTGCTTGCAATTTCCTCCTCTTTGCCGTGTCACTTCCACCTCTCAACATCTGGTTGATTCTTGTGTTGTCCTGGTTTATCATGTAGCCCAGTGACCCAGAATCACCTGACCTGGCATTAACGCTGACAATCAAAGGGCACTCACCCAGAGGGACTCTTCCCCCAAGAGGTGGAGGCCAAGACTGCACTTTTCCTTCTTTGTAGTGTGTGTGTGTGTGTGTGTGTGTGTGTGTGTGTGTGTGTGTGTGTTTTCATGTGCACACAAGCATGTCTGTGTAGATAAACTTGCACAGTGGATTTTAGGCTGTCTATTCTCCCATACTCTGCTGGAAATTTGACTTATAGCTGTGACTATGGCTTTAGCCAAAACTATATCAACTATAGGAATTCATAATTATTATATCCTTTTCCAATGACTCAGGTGTCACTTCTATACAGGATATTTGCTGCATGCCAGGGACTATCGTAGATCTGAAAGTCAGATGACTTCATGAAGGAAAGGTCCAGAGGCAACTGTTTTCATGAACTGGTATAGGATTGAGAACCTAAATTAAGGTGGAGTGGGGAATAGATTTAAAGTTGAAGGGTATATTCCTTCAATGATTCACCTACATTGATTTGAGTTTGAGTTCTATGTGAAGTGTGCTTGGAGGAAGAAACTAAAGAAATTAGGGGGTACTGGAGACCCAAACCCCAGATATGCTAGGCACAGGCTCTACCACTGTGCCATATCCCCAACCTAAAGGAATTTTTTTTTTCTTTTTGGTCCTGGGGATTGAATCCACGGGCATTCTACCTCTGAAATACACTCCCATCCCTATTTTATGTTTTGAAACAGGATCTCACTAAGTTGCTGAGGGTCTCTTTAAGTTGCTGTGGATGGTCTTGAACCTGCAATCCTCCTGTCTCAGCCTACCAAGTACTGGGACTACAGGCATGTACCACCAGCCTTAAAGGAACTATTTTTATGAGACCTAGGTATGTGGGGTTAGTCTAGTGTCGATGTGTGACCTAGGGTTAGATAAAGAAACATCCTATTCATTATAAGATAAAATACACTATGACTTTAAATCACTGAAGATCAGAATGACTCTGTCCCAGGAGTGCTCTTAACAGTCTCAGGGAATATTTATACATAGTACTTTTTGTTTAGATGCCAACATGGTGGTGAAGGACATCATAAGCAATGTCATAGTGAGGGAGTGTCGCAGGCAACATATAAGGAAAAGCGGTGGATTGAGGGTATAGCTCAGCGGTAGAACTCATGCTTAGCATGCACCGGGCCCTGGGTTAGATCCCCAACTACACACAAACACAAAAGAGGAAACAAGCAAAACTGGCCACAGTTGGATAGAGGGGCCATAATGGGTGGCTAACTTGTGCCCAGCAAGTATAAGGCACTACCTAAGACGTGAGAAGTCATGGCTGGAGACTTTGCAAGCTGCTGATGTGAAGCATGAACATGTAGATTCGAAGAAGCCAGTGAGCTTAGAACCACTGCTATTCCTCCCATCCCCTATCTGATGTCATGGTAGAGTCTGGGAAACTGGTCACAGTTTCATTGATTCATTGGAGTTAACAAAATATTACCACTGGAAGAATTAAAGAAACATATTATTAGTCTTTATAACTATAATACCACATAGCTTCATCAGATTGCTTTTCAAAAGTTAAGCTATGGTCAAGATCAGCTTCTCTGTGGGAATGTGAGTTATGAGTGACAGAAGAAAATTAGAAAGAGAGCTGGGCATGGTGGTGCACACCTGTAATCCCAGTACTTGGGAGGCCAAGACAGGAGGACTACAAGTTCAAGGCCAGCCTCAGCAACTTAGTGAAGCCCTGTTTAAAAATAAATAAATAAATAAATAAATAAATAAATAAATAAATAAATAAATAAAATAGGGCAGAGAGTATAGCTCCAAGGTAAAATGTCCCTGGGTTCCATCACCAGTACAATACACACACACACACACACACACACACACACACACACACACACACACGGAGGGAAGGAAGGGAAATTAGGAAGAGTGATTTTCTTGCTATAGTTGTGTGCTTTCTTTTCTCCAAGAGAGGCATTTCTACATATAGCACTAAATTATAAAGATTCCAACAGTCTTCGTGCTATAAAATGATGTGGAACATCTGGGAAAGGAGAAAATTTTTAACAGACAAAGTTAAAAAAATGTCAAAAGGGAAGTAGGAGGGTGCAGAATAAACACTGAAATTTAGACTCGGTGAAGGAGAACCTCATACTCAATCTTCCTCATCTCAACCGAGTACAACTATCTTTTTGCTTTTCTCAGATTGCCAATTCCTGACACCCATCCCACTATCCCACCAAGCCAGGACTAGTAAGATCACGGCAGGTGATGGAGTGGAAGGAGGGCCTAAGTTTTAGAATCTGAGTCTCTGGCCCTTTAGTCTGTACATCAGTTAAAATTGGCATGGCCAACTAGTCCTACACTTGCATTTCTTCTATAATCTTCCATTCTCATTTAATTTATAATATACATGTGTATACTCTACAAGAGAAACAAAAATGCTAACTTCATAGAAATACGTGTTTGCAAACGTGCTCCTTTCCATTATTAATTAATATTTGCTGTGCACATGCAAGACACATGCAAAGCTCTGTATCATTGCTTTAAAAAGGCAATTTGGCTTCTACTATGTTAATCCAAATGTTCCAATTAGTTTGGTACTTTCATAATTATGTATAATTCAGTTTGCATTTATGCATGAAGTGTTTATTTCCATAATTGTAACAAGCACTTAAATTAATTACACTATAACCTCTTGATTCTATGGGCCAACTGTGGAGTCTTTTTGTTAATATTTTAGAGTCATGCCTTTTCATTTTCGAATTTTCCCCCCTGTCTTTGATGTGTTGTTTCTTATCCTTGTTTGGAATTCTCTATGGGATATTCTCAGAATAATCTTGTAGTTTTCTTTCATGACTGAAACTTTGCATTTTAACAGTTGTCTGGAGATAGTTTCTTCCTTGTGAAATATCAGTTTTAATAACAGGAAAGGAAAAACGCCATAAATCTGCACTAACCACATAAAGCCGAAGTCTCTGAGAGACTGATTAACATGGAGACTCTACACAGGTTTTTCAATAATTAGAGGAGGGCTTGCATGGAGCCGCCACTGCTCCGGCCTTGAAACCATTTCCCAGGGCAGCCGGCAATTATTACAGCCTGGAGTACATTTCTTATATTCTACGCCTCTAGCTATTGAAGCTGTTTTCAAATAAAGGTCTCTTAATTTCACAAAAAGTTAACATCACCCTGGATGAACAACACTTTTCTGCTAATCCCTTTGCTCCTTCACTGGAGAGGACCCTCAGAGAGAAGCCCAATTAGAAATTCCTAATTTGTTGCTCATCCACCCATAAAAGGTTCAGAACATGCTGGTCTCTGAATGCGTGAACTGAGCGAAGGGCAGATGCAGCCTCCACAGCTTCCAAGCTAACCACCTGCCCATCAGCAAACGCTGCCCGTGACTCTCTTCAGAGAGCAGGCAGGAGTGGGCAGTGTAATTGTGGGTTTGAGAATTTATTTTCATTTATTTATTTTCTAGTACCAATGAATTACAGATGGCAAAGACTGCATGGAAAGGACCATCATTTTTCCTTTGGGGTACAGTCCTTAGTACACCATAGGCATGCAATTAATGCTAAATCTTAGCTATGATTATTTATTTACTTGATTATTTATTTATTTATCTAGTGTGTGGTAAGAAGAGTATTGGGGTTCAGCCCAGAGGCATTCTACCTTCAAGCTACACCCTCAGCCCTTTTTATTTTTTTTTTAAACTGGATCTCACTAGGTAGCTGAGAGTCTTCATGTGATGTTGAAACTGTCATCAAACCTGTGATCCTCTTTTCTTTTCCTCCCAACTACTGGGATGACAGGTGTGTGCCGCCAGGCTCAGCTAGCTATGATGGTTTTATTGGGGGGGTGGGGAGGAACATGTGTTGGTCCATCACCAATAGCCAGAGAGCTCTACTTTCTGGTGCACAATGGCTTGTGTGGTCTGGTAATGCAGCATCATGAACAGTGTGCATACCCACACAGCTCACTGCATATACATGGCTACCTTATATAGTGAGTGCTAGTGAAAACTTGAGGACATGATAAAATTTACAGAAACACAAGACTTCTGCCTGGTGGGCTCGCCATCTAGACAAGCAAAACAGAATATAAACACCAAGAGAAAATGGACCCCATCAGCCATAGGTAATTGCCTTAGCATTTGGTTATCCTTTCCTCTGCTTCCTGTTTTGTCCGTTCAACTACTTGAGTTCACCAACAGGGTAGATTGAATCTAGAACAAAAGCCTCTTCAAGCTGAGCTTGATGGTGGAAGGGAGGGTTGTTAGTGAAGAAAGGGAAATCGAAGGAACAGAAGAAAATCAAAGGAGGAGAGCGGAGAATGAGAAGCAAACCAATGGATGCCAACTCAACAGCAGTAGATGAAAGAATCCCGACAGCCTGAAGGTGCTGAGCAAGTTGAGTTGACTTGGTAAATATGATCAGTTTCACTTACCCTGTTACTTTGTAGAAGGGACTCAGAAGCATTGATTTTGTCTCTTTGGAGAACTAAGCTCATTCTTTTCAAACTTCATTCAACACATTGGCTTTTGAGATTATAAGTCCAACCTAAGAAATAAGTTCAGAAAAGACTGCTTTCTGACTCTGCATTTTATATCACTCCATGAAGAATCTTGAGGGAAAAGGTCATTATCATTAGCTTCATTGAAAAAGTTATTCAAGGCTTAACATTTTCAGAGATCAAAGACTAGGATAAGACAGCAGTGGAATTTAGGTGGGATGCATACTTTCCCACAATCCTATTTAAGGACACTAGCATTTAGAAGGATATGAGACAAAACCCTCCTTCATGATTTTGTCAGTCCTTCACTTTATGTTTGATTCAATAGTTTCATGTGATAGTGGACACAATATTGGACATGACTGGCTGAACCAGTAAATGGCCATATCACTCTTACTATAGTTTGGATCTAGAATGTTCCCCTAAAGCCCATGTGTTAGGGCTCGGTCCTCAGCTTGGCACTTTCAGGAAGTAATGGAGCCTTTACAAAGTCGGGCCTTGCGGGGGGAAGTCAGGTAACTGGGCACATGCCATCAAAGGGGACAATGGGGCCCTAACCCCTTCACCTTTCTTTTTGCTTCTGGGCTGTGATGAAGTCAGCAGCTTTCTCCACCCCACACAGTGAAGTACTGCCTCACCGCAGGCCCAGAGGGAACAGGGCCAAGACACCAAGAACCCAAACCTCTGAAACCTTAACTTGAATAAACCATTCCTCCTGAAAGGTTACCTCAGAAATTTTGTCACAGTGACCAAGAGCTAACCATCCTACCTTCCCCCGCTCAGTCTTTCAAAGGCTTCATATTGTCTCATCAGCCAAGACAACAAGATACAACTAACTGGTAAGAATTCTTTTTAATTTTTTCCTTTCTCTTTTTTCTTTTACCATGTGTGTTTGTGTGTGTGTGTGTGTGTGTGTGTGTGTGTGTGTGTGTGTGTCTCACTGGGGATTGAAACCAGGGGCATTCTATCTCTGAGCTACATCCCCAGCCCGTTTGTTTTGTTTTGAAATAGGTTCTTGCTAGGTTACTGAGAATCTTGCTATGTTGCCGAGGCTGTCCTTGAAACCTGTGATCCTTCTCTCTCAACCTACTAAGTATTGGCATTACGGATGTGCCACCAAAGCTGGTTTTATGGTTTGTGTTTTGTTTTGAGATTGGTCTCACCACATTGCCCATGCTGGTCTTAAACTCTTGAGATCCTCCTACTTCGCTGTCCCAAGTAGCTTGGTCTACATGCCTATGCCACAGCACTTGGCCGGGCAAGAATTTTATCAAGAGAAATACTATGTTACAGAAAATAAGGCAGAAGCCAGGTCAGAATGGAATCACCATCAGTTTGCAATGCAAGTTTGACCCAGAGGACAGGAGGAATTGGGGGTAGTTGGAGTGCTGTGATGTCTCAGCAAAACTCATGGAGATTACTCGACTCAAGTGTTAAGGAGCCTATGTCTTCCAGGAATTGTCCTGCCTCAGTGTAACTGCCATGTTCACTATTGGTTGGGAGCAGTTTGTAGGAAGAATGGATTTAAAAGTCGTATCCTTCTCAGTCTGAGGTTGCTGAAAGTGTTCACTCACAGCTAAGCTAGCACAGGGAAAGGGAGAAACAGGTAGTATTCAAGTAGACCCCCTGTGTTCCCTGTATATTCCTCTAGCCCCCGTTGTATAAGGGCAGAGGAATCCTCTTTCTAATTGGGGCCCATTTATCACCAGACTTTCTGGGAATCATGAGTTCATAGTGCTCTTGTGGCAGCCATAAATTTTAGTTCAATGCTGTTTCCCCAGGCACAGTGAGCTTCTACTGGGAACTAGGATTTTGATCCCCAATAAATCCAGAGTTACAGGGCAGGAAGCATGAAACCATTAGTTATGTCACTGTCAGCCTTAGTAAGTAAGGCTACTCCTACTTCTACCCCTTGATGCCCTAACTCATGTCTTCTTCCCATGGAGGAAACCACTTATGTGTCTCAGATTGCTTAAATGCACTGTTGGAAGTCTCTTCCCGTCTTGTATAAGACCAGCTGTGTCTGAGTGGTATGATATAACCATTGGATGGAACCATTGGATCCTGTGATGTCAGGACCACTTCTATAACCACTGTGCTATGAAGGTGGTCTCTGACCATCTACACTGTGTGGGATTTCCTTTCTGTGGATCAGGCATTCCACAAATAACTAAATAGCAGAGCTGGTTGAAGCCCACCTTGGATTAGGTGTCCAACTCTGTAAACTCCTGGTCCTTCCTAAAGTATTCCATGAGGAATAGTGCCAAACTGGAGACTCAGCATTCATCTTTGTTGTTAGTAAGTTGGATATAAACAAGCAGCCCTAGCTAGATCAGTTTTGGTAAGTGGAAGTCCATGCTTTGGGCCAAATGTCACGTCCATTACATGCCCATTAATGCCATCATGTGTGTAGGGTAGTTGATAATGAGGGCTGGCTAGCATTTATTAGACAACTCACTTTGTTATCTACTTAGTTGTTCAGTACTACTTTCATGGTAAATTACTTCTATCTGGTAGGCATTGGCATGTGTTATAAAAAAACATCATGCTCTGTTTTCATTCCAATAAGTCCATCCAGATGTCTCTACCTCAAAATGACTTTTCTCAGACCTTCCAGTGTTTTCCTTTGAAGACCCTGTATTAGTTGGGCTAGTGAACACTGCTCAGAAATATTTCTATATTCTTACATATGGAGTGTATGATCAAAGGCACTGCTCACAGCTCAGCCAATTGAGAAAACATTCACTCTACATATCTTTTGGGGACATTCCTGATGGAAATTGTAATGCAAACACCACTCACTCTTAGCTTTTAGCCACATACTGAGTGGCCAGGACTTATGCTGGAGTTTCCTTAAATATTTTGCTGAATACTAAACTGTACTTGTGCCATGAGAAACTCAAAGAGAGAGAGAGAGAGAGAGAGAGAGAGAGAGAGAGAGAGAGAGAGAGAGAGAGAGAGAGAGAGAGAGAAAGAGGTCTGGCAGGGAAACAATGGTGTGAGGTGTGGGTGTGCTGGAAAGTGAACACAGACTCTAACGGTCACACAGGACTGGGAAATATTGGAATTCTGGCCAACAGGATTGGAAATCTTACAGAAAACACATCCAACTGAGACTCCAAAAAGGCTATACTTTAAGAGTTGGACTTCTCTAATCCTACTTTAAAGGCTGCTGGAAATTCCCCCCAAATATGTGAAACCAAGTCTTGGTAGGATCAAGTTGATCCACCAGTAAATTAACTGTCTACCAGGAAAACAAACAAGCAAAAAGCCAACAACTCACCACTCTTTAAAGGAAGATAATCAAATCCAGATTTTCAACAATGAAGAATTCACAATGATCAAATTACAATATAACATTGTTGGGTAAACAATCAGAAATATGTCGCAAAAATTTAAGAGGCAGAGAAACAAAATTCAGAGATGACAAATATGTTGAAATTTGCAGGTAAAATTTTTGAAATGACAGTTATAAATATGTTCAAGAATTTAAAGAAAAATAGACACAATGAGTGGGCAGATATAGAATCACAGCAGAAAAAATAGAAACTATAGAAGAGGTAAATGGAAATGTTGCAATTGAAAAATATATTATGAGAAATAACAAATTCAATGCATAGCTTTAACAGTAGGACACCATAAGAAAGAGAGTCATGGACTTGAAAATAAATTTTAAAAAATCATCAAACTAAAGTGCACGCTGGTGTAAAATAAGACAAACAAATGGTCGGGATTTAAGCAATATGTAGGAGATGGGGATCTAGCTCAGTGCTGGAGCACCTCCTCTCCTCAAAAAGGCAAATGAGAATATGAAGTTTAATTCGTGTATATTTGAAATCTAAAAGGAGAGAGAGGAGAGCAAAAGAGGATGAAGCAGAAAAAATTGAAGAAATAATTGTTGAAAAATTTCTAAAGTTGACTAAAATAATAATCTACAAGTCCCAGAAACTAAAGCAGCTTAAACTCAAAGAAAATGGCACCTAGGCACATCTTGGGCAAAATACTGAAAATTAGAGAAAATAAGGTAAACTTTAAAGATAAGGAGCTCCATTACATATAGGTCATCTTCCAAGGACAAATGCACAACCCAGGGCAGGGGACAGTGACTACCATTCTCCTGACACTTGTCACCACTACTGCCCCGTGCTGTTCATGGCAAGGCCATTGCTTTGACTTGAAGCTGGAATGGCCCTCCAAAGGCTCAGAAGTTGAAGGCATGGTCTCCAAAATGGCAATATTCAGAGGTCCTATCAAAACCTTCCATTTAATGAATTAACCCATCCATAGCTGAATGGAGTCCTGAGAGGTAGGACCTAGTTGAAGAAAGTATGTCCCTGAGAATATGCCCCGGAAGGGTTTATCTTTTCCATGGCTCCTTCCCTCCTGACTTTCTCCCCCAACCTCCATCTTTTTCCCACTGCCATGAGCTGAGCTTTCCTCTGCCACACCTTTCTACCCCGATGTTCTGCTTCAACTTAGGCAAGAGCAATAAAGCCAGCCCACTATGGACTGAGAACTAAAACCATGAGTTTAGAAAAGAATAAACAGAAGCCGGGTGTGGTGGCACACAATTGTAATCCCACCATTTGGGAGGCTGAGACCGGAGGATCTGGGTTTGTGGCTAGCCTTAGCTCCCTAGTGAGGCCCTCCACAACTTAGTGAGACCCTGTTTCAAAATAAAGAATAAAAAATAGGGCTGGGGGTATAGCTCGGAGGGAGAATACCCCTGAGTTCAACCCCCAGTACCTCAAAAAAAAAAAAAAATAAAGAAAAGAATAAACAAGGCAGTAGATTTAAACTCTATATGCAAATGGTCTGAAAGTTTCATTTAAAAGGCAGAAATTATCAGTTAGTTCTGAGCCTTTGGAGGGCCATTCCAGCTTCAAGTCAAAGACCCAACTGATATGCTGTGTATTTAAAAAACTCACTTCAAATATAAAGGCATAGATATATTAGAAGTAAGAGAAATGGGAAGATTTGTAATGTGTAAATACTAATGATAAGAAAGCACAAGAAGTTATACTGCTATCAGACAAAGAAGAATGTAAGAGAAGGTGTATTACCAGAGATTTAAGGTTGAGGACATTGTATAATGATTAAAGAAAAAGTTATTTTAAAGGAAAAGAAGTTTCTAAATGTGTGTGCATCTAATAGCAGAATTTCAAAATGCCTGAAGCAACAACTGATAGAAATAAAGAAATGATAGAAAGCCATAATTGTCACTGACATTTTCTCACCTCTTTGAGTAAGTAACACAAGATGTAGGTAAAACATGTAGTGAGGATAAAGAACATTTGAATGATTAGCCAACCGATTACACAATTATCAGTTTTAGAACACTGCACAAAGACTATGGAATATAGACATTCTTTTTAAAGTATACATGGAACATTTACTGAGATAGAATATCTTCTGAGCAAAAGTAAAAAAGAAAATGGAATTTCAAAGAGTTGAGAACAATTGAGAAATAAAAGTAAAATACCATCTAGATAAGCATTAAAAAAAACAAAATGTAGCTGGGCATGGTGGTGCACTCCTGTAATCCTAGTACTTGGGAGTTTAAGAGAAGAGGATCACAGGTTCAAGGTCAGTCTCAGCAACTTAGTGAGATCCTGTTTCAATATATATATGGCCAGGGGTGCAGCTCAGAGATGGAACACCCCTGTGTTCAATCCCAAGTAACTCATGTGCATGCAGCATGCATGTACACACACACACACTCACACCCAAAATGTTTAGAGATAAATGTAACAAAAGATGTGAAAGAGTCTTACATCAGAAAATACAAAATACTGTCAATAAAAAATTGAAGAAGGCTTAAATTAATTGAGAGATTATTTCATGTTCATGGGCTGAAAGATTCAATAGTATTATAACCTAAGTCAATCTCATATTGATCTTTCAGGTCAATACAATTCCAATAAAAGTCCAAGAAGTTGTTTTGGTTTTATTTTTGTAGAAATTTATAAACTGACTTACATGGGATAGTGGAAGTAATTTTTTAAAGACTGAAGTTAGAGCACGTATTCTGTCAACATTAAGTAATAATGGCAGGATGGCATTAGCTTAAGGATAAGCACACAGATCAATGAAGGAGAGTGTATTAGTCAAAGGTAGATCCAAATTGATAAGGTCAATTCAATTTTAACATTAGAGCTAAAGCAAGTTAATGGGAAAAGCAAAAATCTTCTCCCAAATAATTCTGGTGTAACTGGATTCCATTTGGAAAAATGTAAATTTGACTTTTACCTCATACCATACACAGAAATTAATTCAAAGTGTATAACACATATAAATGTAAATACGGAAATAGAAACCTATAAAAGAATTTTTAGATAATTATTTTTATAATCTTGAAGTAATGTTTTATTAGCATTAATCATAAAATTATCAATATATTTAACTTCATCAAAATTTAGAACATTTATTCATCAAAAGATGCACTCTGAAAATTAAAAGGCAGATCATGAAGCAGAAGAAATCTTTGTAATTCATCGATTTGAAAATGACTCGTATGCAGAAATAAAAATAACTCCTACAAATCAATAACTAAAAACCAAACAGCCCAGTTTAAAAACAAATGAAAGTTTTAAGCACAATTCATGAGGAAATATAGATGAATAGCAAACACATAAAAAAAGTGCTCAACATCACTAGTCATCAGAGAAATGCATATTAAAACTATAGTGAGATATGATGGGATGCTCATAAAAATAATACAAAATAAACACTAGGAGCTCACAAGGAAGCAGAGCAACGAGGATTCTTACACATTGCTGGCAGAAGTGTAAACCTGGGCAGCCACTTGGAAAAGCTTTTCCCTACTTTACATCAAGTGAATCACCTATTGTACAAGTCAGCAATTTTAATTGTAGTCATTTTCTATAGAGAAATGAAGACATGCATCCACAAAAGATTTGTGCAAGACTCTTTGTTGAGGCAATGTTAATTCGTATTCATTCCAAAGTGGAAAGAACGCAAATACCCATCAATTAAAAAAATAGATAATAGGCTATTCATGATATAGAAATTGTCAATAAAAAGGAATGAGATACTCAATAACACATGTGAACCTCAAAAACATAGGAAAAGATGCCAGACCTAAAAGAGGGCTTTTCTATATAATTCCATTTATGCAAAGCTCTAGGACAGGTGAAACCAGTCTATGATGACATAAATTAGAATATGGTGGTTTTCTTTGGGATGTCAGAGATCAACTGGTTATGATCAGTGAGCATCATTAAGGTTGTAAATTGCATAAGTATATGAATTTGTCAAAATTCACTGGAATATGTATATCTATGCATTTAATACATGCAAATTTGCCTTGATAAAATGAATGATTCATACAAATAATTTAATCTTTTATTTTCCTAGTAAAATAGCAAAGCTATTTTTCACAAGGTTGAACGAGTAAGAATTGTGATGTGTTTTATGTAAATTCAGTTTTATATTCTGGCTATTTTTCCTACAATTAGTAGTCAGCTTCTTAAACTCTGCTCAACTCACTAGCAGCAACTTTTACATATGTTCTGGCCTTTACTTGTGACTTTTATGATCATCAATGCATGAAGTCAAATATTTGTGCCTCTGTCTTGACACAGCACTTCCTATCCTGTCTCAATTAGACCTCAGATAGTCAATTTACAAAGGTGAGATGCAGAACATTTTGTAAGTTTAAATTTCTGCCATTTGTTTTGACTGATTTTACTTCAAACTTACTGTTATTCAGGGTCTATTACACAAGTAAGAGACATCTTTAAATTACATATTTATTTGTTTATATCTTACACAGTTTGAAGACTCCTAATCTATAAAATATTTTCTCTTATTTGTTTATTTTCTTGGTACTAAGGATTGAATCCAGGGGCATTCTACTGCCAAACTACACACCCAGCCATATTTTATTTTTTATTTTGGAACAGGGTCTCACTAAGTTGCTGAGGGTCCTGCTAAGTTGCTGAGACTGGCCTCAAACCTGCAATCCTCCTGTCTCAATCTCCCAAGTACTGGGATTAAGTATGTGCCACTATGCCCAGCTAAAATAGCAATTTTAATTTTAGTATTTTAAAAGATCTTAAGACAGATGAATGGATGACAAAAATATGGAATATGTACACAATGGAATTTTACTCAGCCATAAAGAAGAACAAAATCATGTTATTTGAAGGGAAATGGATGAAACTGGAAAACATTATGTTAAGTGAGATTAGTCAGTCACAAAAAGTAAAAAATCGTATGGTCTCCCTAATATGTGGAAGCTAGGGAGAAAGTGGGACATAAGAGGGACTCCAGATGAAGAAGGAGAAACCTTAGATGAGCAAAGAAGGTGACTTAACTGAAAGTGGTGGGGGAGGGAAACACCCTAATGCACATGATGTACTTTTACAAACATATCAAAGTCAATCACTAAACTGAACTTAAGAAGGAGGAAGGGCGAGGGAGTGGGGTGGGAATTGGGGTAGGGTTAAATGAGAAATGTGTGCATGTATGCCTTTATCAGTTTGTACCTAACAAAGATGTATGATTACAATGCACCAATTAAAAAATAAAATTTAAATAAATAAATAAATAAATAAAAGATCTTAAGAGAGAATATGTATACCTTTTGATATTTAGTGTTTGCTGAGTATACAGAGATAAATATGTATTTGCCTTATTGAAGGAACTAATCTGAACCAATACTGAAGTGTTGATGGAAGAGAAAGACTAAACAGGTATATGCCACAGGGTTATTAGTCTTTATGCACATTTTAAAAATACTTTGGTCAGTTGTTAGTCAGTTTTCTTCACTATCATAAATACCTGAGATAACCATCTATATCATTATAAAGACAATTTTGGGGGGCTCACAGTTATGGAGGTTTCGATTGGCCCCATTGCTCTAAGCCTATGGACAGGCAGCACATTATGGTGGGAGCATGTGGGAGCAAAACCCCCCACCTCAGGGTCAGGAGGCAAGAGAAAGGAAGAGGAAAAAACCAGAGTCTCACAACCCTCCCTGAAAACACAGCCTCAATGACCTAAAGACCTCCCTCCCGTTATTCCCCACATCTTAAAGGTCCCACCCAGTCACAATCCCATCACTGTGGGGTTCAAGCCTTCAACACGTGGGATTTTTGGAGATATTAGAGATCCAAACTATAGCAGTCATGAATTTTGGAATGCTTTCATAGTTCCTATAAAGTAGCAGTACACTCATGTAACCAATGCAATTTCATCCTTGTATGGATTAGGAATTTACTCTCATAAATTCATCCTCCATAAACATGGTATGCCAACATTCAAGTTTACTTTGTAGGAAAGGGGACACAACCCGGAAGTCATGATAGAAAAAGGCACAGGACAAATAGTTAGTTTTGTTTACAAGATCAGCACAGAGTTTCCAGATGCTGGGAACAAGTCTAACCATAGCAGCAAGCAGTAGGAGAGGTTATTTCCCTTTCAAAAGTAACTTCTTATGTTTGTTTCAAAACATTGTCTAGAACACATCTTATTTAAGACACAGTATATGTAAATGATCCAAATGCTTGAGCATATGCTCTTCTTGGGTAGGAAATCATTTGAACAATGTTAGAATAAGCTTATGAATTTAAAAATTTAAAGTTTAGTTTCTTTTACTTTTCTATTTCAGTCTTGGTGAAATGAGTTCCAAGTGGGAGGAAACAATTTCTAAGACCAAAGGTGTTTGCTTCTCAGTCTAGCATGATGATATAGATGTTGAATATGTACTCCCAGGATCAAGTGTGTGGTGTGTGTGTGTGTGTGTGTGTGTGTGTGTGTGTGTGTGTGTGTGTTACTGCAGTTTGAGCCCAAGGAGCATTCTACCTCTGAGCTATACTGCCAGCCCTATTTTATCTTATTTTTATTTTGAAACAGGGTCTCCCTAAGTTGCTGAGGGCCTCACCAAATTGCTGAGGTTGACCTCACACCTGCAATCTTCCTGTCTCAGCCTCCTAAGTACTATGATTGCAGGCATGCATATGTCTGGCTCAAGAACTGGCTTTTTAATTTGGCTTTTTAAACTGGACTCTCCTGCATAGTTTAGAAAAATCCAGCTGTCTGGGCCTCACTCCTTTAATTGTAAGAGGTACAGCATGTCACTGGGGATTTTTAAAGCTCCCTGAGTGATTTTAATGGGCATAAAAAATTTGAGACCCATTGCATTAGAAGGGAAGAGGTGGATGTTTACAGGAGAGGGAATTCACTCTCTGTTGGAATTCTGGAATTATTTGAACAGTTTTCATGGAAAATATGGCAAGTCTATTTTATGGACAGGGGTCAGTTGCAGAGAACACAAGCTTTTCTAGACTGAGTTTAAGCAGAAATTAATTGAGTCGGAAATAGTAAATGGGCTTACAGGTCATCAGGAAGGCTGAAGACACAGACCCTAAGTTGAGTTTTAGAGATGACTTTGGAAGCCACATTTCAGAATCCAGCCATCACGGGAGGTGTGTCAAGTTGCGATTGTGAAGTTGTTGCTATTGTTGTCAACTCCTGAAAAACATCACCACTGTCAGGATGAGGAAGACAGCACCCTCAGGAAATGGTTGTGGTCTGGAAACCATCACAGAACACCTGGGTGCTCCAAAGATGGGTTTGGAAAACGCTGAGCAACCTTCATGAGGCAGTGAGTCACGTGAGGGGAACTTGGGTGGGCAAAAATGAATGTGGGAGGTGGTCTTTAGGAATACACTTGATCTCAGTAGAGACCAACACGGCCAAAGGTACACAGGTGTCAAAGGGCACGCTGTACATATGGCAGTCTGGAAGTAACTGATGGTAACATAAGGAAAGTGGCAGAGAGTAAGAAATAAGAAAAAAATAAAAAAAGATGGATGCAAGTGGGCAAGGGAGGGATATGTGATCCTGTTTGATATGTAAATTTGAAATTTTGAAATGCAATGGGGTTCCAAAAGGCACCACAGTGCTGCAGCCCCAGGCACAGCCCCTGGAGACAGACCACGTGAGTGTATATACCGGCACCAGTGCGCAGTGGCTGTGCAACTTTGGCTGTGTCATTTAGGTTCCTTGTGCTCGAAGCATCTCACTAAGTTGCTGAGGCTGACTTCGAACCTGCAATCATCTCTCATCAGTAGTGCGGAGCGAAGTAACCTTTCTCATAGAATAGTGGTGATGACTAAATGAATGAATACATGTAAACACTTTAGAGTGCCAAGTGCCGTGTATCATACACACTTTAGAAGCATTTGTTGAGCTGGGTGTGGTGGTGCGTGCCTGTAATCCCAGTACTTTGATTGCAGGTTCGAAGTCAGCCTCAGCAACTTAATGAGGCCCTCAGCAACTCAGCAAGACCCAGTTTCCAAATAAAAAATAAAATTCAGCTGGAGGTATAGCCCAGCGGTAAAAGGCCTCTGGGTTCCACCCTCAGTACCGCAAAAAAAGAAGACAAGCAGAAGCAGAAGCAGAAGGAGGAGGAGGAGGAGGAGGAGGAGGAGGAGGAGGAGAATTTGTTGTTGTTTTCCTTATTATTTTTACTACTACAGAATGAAACAAAGACTTCTGAGGATTAATGCTGAAAGTTACAGGTCATCTCTCCCCCGCCCCCAACACAATATAAGGATGTGGTTTAAGACTCCCTCTATGAAAGTGAAGAGAAACTAAAGAGCGCCTGCATTTGTAAGCCTTCAGGGAGAAGACAGCTGATGAAGACCTGGACTCAGGCAGTGAGGACAGAGGAGATAATTAGGAGGTAAAGTTGATAGAACTTGGTAACAAGTTGGCTTTAAGGAGAGAAAGGTATGGAAAATGATTTTGGAGATAATTGGATAGATGCTGGGCCAGGAAATAAGGTGGGTGGAGAAGAAAGAACAGGAGAAGTGTCTTCAGGTTTCCTCTGGGCTGCAGGAAGCAGCTGATGTTACAGGGTCTGAGCTCAAGATGTGCAGGGCCAGGGAAGCATGCTGGCCAACCTGTGACATTTTGACTGCAGGTGATTTTAACCAGGAGATGATTGAAGGAATGGGCTTAAAAAAATGTATCAGAACAAAGAAGGAACAATCCTATTGGATAATAGACAGAGGCATAGAGGTTTATTTTGTTGTTGTTTTGTTTGGGGTTTCTGTTTGTTTGTTTGTTTTTGGCTTGACAAGGCAATTTTACGTTTTGCAAAAAGGGATCCTGCCACCAGTAAAGTTAAGTGGGCAAGTAAACGTGGTGCAACGTAGCTGGGTATTTCATTTTCAATGCAGGGAGCCGCTGCTGTGCTCCTATGGATGGAATACCTGACTGCTATTCTCAAGTTCTATCATCTCCACGGGCAAGTCATCTAGCCTCACTAAACCCCAGTTCCCTTGTGGGAGGAGCAGGTAACCCTGGTGCCATTCGCCTTGAGCACTTTGGGAAGGGCTCAAATCAGATGTCCTACAAAAGCATTTCAAAAACTTACTGAAAAATGTTAAGACTGTATTATTGAGTCAATCAATAAAATTAACTTGATTTTGGAATTTGAACATGGAAAGCATTTTCTTTATTTCCAGCTGGGGAGAATAAATGGCCAGAAAAACCAGAGAAGAGAAGAAAGTTAAGATGGATGGCAGAATTGCAGGTGCTCGCCCATCACTTGGGTCAGGGAGAAGAGAGGTGGGAAGGAAGGGAGCCCCTGATCTTGCTGCCTGGGAGCTCAAACCTTCGGCTTTCATGCTTCTGGCAGGCGATCGCACACCTTCCGTGGTCTCATTTAGGTGAGATTTTGCAGATGGGGCTGCTGCTGCTACTTCGCTGCGAAAATATTTCCAAAGCCACTTAATAAAAAGGTAACTCGCTCTGTGCAATGAAAGATGACAAGTGCGCCTTGGGATGAATGATGGGTAAAGAATTGTCACTTCTCTTCTCAAAACCAGGCTACCGTTGCTCGCGTGGCTTGGCACTTGTGGCTTGTTAGCAATTACACTGTGGAAGCCGGCCCATTCAAAGTGGCCCCTGCAGAGAGGTGGTGGGCTATCACCTTCCTTCAAGCTGCCGTGGCTTGGTTACAGGGGACTCCAACACGTCTTTGGGAAGATGCTTTAAAATCAGCTTTCTTTCCCATTTGAACACATTCTCCCAGTTTGTTTTTAAGTGTCATTTCATTAGCCTGTAATCTGGGATTTAAGGAGAAAAGGGAGCAGTAATATCTTTGGGTGTGATTATTTGGGTTAGATTGGGACTTAGTTTTTGAATAAATGATTTGACATTGATTCATATTAGAAATGGAAGTGATACTTTAAAAAATGATTCAAAGTTGCCTGCACCAACAAGGCACCTTGTTCTTTGGATAGAGGGGTATTAACTGTGAAGTTTTGACCCTCTCCTATTGGTTCAGGCTCTAGATTCATGGCAAGTGACTTCTGCATTCTTGGTCAGCCTCAAGTTATTGAAATTTGCCTTTTCATTACATGATCTCATGGCTTCCATACAAAACAACAGCAAAAACAAGTAAAACAAAAAAAAATTCAGATTATATAAATGATACATGAGCCAAATTGTGTTTATTAAGAACCACAAGACATGTGTCAATGCTCTCTTACCTGTGATTGTTTCTAGAGGATTCTCTGCTTACCAAGCTGCTCCTGGGGTTATTCACCCCATGAGAGCCAGCTGGAAAGAGATTGCTCCACTGGAGGCGGAGCTAGAGAAAGTCAAGAGTGCTGCAACATGAAATAATTCACTTGAATCAAGAAGGAAAAAAAATCACATAGGCCTGGGGATGGTGATCCCCATATCATCCTTCCAGGTACAAGAACAGCTACAAGTAAGAGTTTCTTAAAATTGGTGGCCCTAAGAATCACAGGGGAACTAATAAATGCATCTATGTCACTCCTCAAACCTGAGTGTTTATGTGAATTACCTGAGAATCTTGACAAATATAGATTCTACATCAGAAGGTTTGGGAAGAGCTTGAGAGTCTATAGTTCCAAAAAGCTACTGACTGTTTGTTTGTTTGTTTGCTTGTTTTTTGAGTGACAAGAGAAAGACAGTCTTAGTTCTTAAATTCTGCCACATACTGAAATCACCTAAGGAATTTTAAATCCTGCTGCCTACATCCCATTCCTCAAGATTACTATTCAGTCAATATGATTACTTTTAAAAGTGGTTCACATGGATGGCATAGTTTGAGAACTACTGAGCTGGAGATGTTAGTTTCAAGGACAGTCCAATAGTCCATATCCAAGCCATGCCTGAGTTCTTTCTCTATCCCCTTTTCCTACTGTTTACCCCAAATATTCATGACAAGTGATTTTGGTCTCAGAAGTTCACTATAGATTATCTAAGTTTGATTATGTTAGTGATCAAAGAATCCTTGTCTGAAAGGATGCTGAGTGAACTCACCATAGAAAACCACCAGGGTCTAGGGAATCAGTTAGTTCTCTGGGTCTACTGAGACCCAAGGCTCTGCTTCTTCCTTAGTGCCAAGAATCCCATCATATCCATTCCTCTACCTGGAGAACTGTGGTCTTCCTCACACCCCTGAGAAAGAGGGAGGTCCTCCTGGCTACCTCTTAGAGGGCTTTGACATAGCTGTACTTAAAGCACATGAACAAAAACATTTGGAAGAGTAAGTCCCAAAGAAAGACAATTTCATGTTTACTACTAACAGTGCACCTCTGAGTAGCATTGACACAGTGCCTTTGGATGTTGGAGTTGTCTCTCTCATGGTTCAACACTTTACTGGACAGCATGGCTTGTGTGTGGTGGTAGATCACCATGCATAGGTAACATATGAGCTCATTGAGCTGTTCTTTTTAGTGTCTGAAAGTATTTTATAACATTCCCCATTTTGCCACGAGCTGGATGCTACCGCTTTGATTTTGAATGTCCCCTAAAGGCCCGTATGTTGAAGGTTTGGTCCTCAGGCCCATGGCACTATTGCGGGATAGTGGAGTGATTAGTAGGTGGGATCAGTGGAAGGAAGTTGATCACTGGGGGCATGTCCTTATGGAGGCTAATGGGACCCCTTATTTTTCCTGTCTCTCATTCACCTCTGGCCACCAGGAGATGAGCATCTTCCTATACCACGTGCTCCGTGCTCCTCACCATGATGCACCCCCTTGCCACAGGCCCAAAGGCAATGGGGTCAGGTGGCCATGGACTGAAATCTCTGAAACTGTGAGCCAAAATTAACCTGTCCTCTTTTTTATTATCTCAGGTATTTTGTCATAGTAATGGAAATCTAACACACTGGTTCATCGGTTTCAGAAGTAAGCATTATAAGACAATGTTGAAAGAACTCATTATTTGTGTGAAAGCCAGCAAGGACTGCCAGCAGCTCCACAGCATTCCTAACTAGGAGATCCATCTTTGCAGACAATGCTACATGTAGTAGCATCTTTTTTTGCTTTCATAGATTCCCTGGAAAAACAATCATGAAAGTGGTTCCTAAAATTTAAGGCCTTAGGCATTTCTAAAAAGAACCTCATGTATGGGATGAGGACATTTTCTACTGAATTTTTAAACATAGTTCATGGGGCCCCCTATCGTCAGAATGAGCTTCATGCTGAGATCTTATTTTTTTTTTCCCTTCTCAAATAAGTTCAGAGCCTGCATGGCAGATAATGAGGACACTTTAGCATGCACGAGAAGGCTGAAGTTAATGTCTCTGGCTGACATTATTTCCTACTGAGCCGAATGTGGCAGAAATGAAAAATATTGTTTGCTACTTCTACATAAGTTTTATCAGAGGAGGAAAATATTACAGGGGCCAAAATCAAATTTTCCTAGAGGATATTTTTATTTATTTCATAATAAGCATTATCCTGATTTTGAATACTTGTAAAGGACCTATGAGATTGTCTGTGGTTGGGTATGTAATGTCCAATAAAGCCATCTTCTGATCATAGTGTCCTACCTGATTGTCAAGCCTCAGTGAAAGGTCACCTGACACTCAGTAGTTAATTCTCTTTGAGCATGTAGGCTTGAAAGGAGAACTTGTCACAAACACAAAGTCCCTCTCTGTACTGTGTAGTCTCAGTGAGGTGCTGTAAATAAAACATAGGGGAACTAAAACACAAGCAGATAGAGCTTTGGGGAAGATCTGGAAGAAATCTGGATAAACAAAGAATTGCTTCTGGGGAACCTGGCAGGACACATCAGCCTACCCTGTCTTAAGTCTCACCTGTAAGGAAGTGAGTTAGAATTACTCACTAGCTTTGAGGAAGCAAACAGGTCAGAGAAGAGCTTGTCAGAGAGACTTACTGCATCCCTTCCCCTGCAGACGAAATATTTATATGAATCAAAGCTAACATATATGTAAACAACTAATAAGATCCATGGTATGCAGGCAAGGCAGATACTGTTTCCCAGAGCCTTAATAGCAGGGGAAAAAAAGTATGACTGCAGGTCCTTGATCCTTGCAAACTCTAGGTCTGATTAATGAGTGCCAGTAGCCATGTCAAAAAGTCACATTAAAGCCTGGAACATGGCTCTCTTCCTCCTCATCCTTCCCAATGTGCTCCCCTAAGTATCCACAAGTCTGACATGATTAAACCTGATAAGACAACACGTTGTGTCCAGGGTGGCTAAAGTCCTTTTCTGCAACTGGTAAATTAAGTGTTGTTTTATAATTCATTCAAGTGCTATGATTTTAAAGCCTTGTGACCTTGTGTATGTCTTTGTTAAGAGCTGTTGTAAAACTTGAATGAGTGTTGTGTACGTAAAGCGCTAATATCCAGCACATAGTAAGTGGTCAATAAATGTTGAGGCGAACCAGGCCAAGATGAAGTGTATTCAAGAGCTGTGTCAAAACTTCCCCAATAAATGGAGATACCAGGGAAGCCTATTAGAGTTTGTTTTGCTGCTTTCCAAATAAAAAAAAAAGAAAGGCATGGTAAAGCACAATTCCCTGAGGTCTCTTGCTTTGTTTCCTGCAGATCTATCTTGACAGGCATCATAGTTCATTAGTGAAAGTTTCTTTATATGGCGGCCCACATCGCACTACACAAAAGTGAGGGTGGAAAGTGTTTCATTCATAACTCCGCTGTTCTTCTGGTTCATTATTTGTCCATGAGCAAAGTGAAATGAAGGCCACAACACTTGGGTCAGCTCATGATCTGAAGAAGGACCTTGCCCCTGTGTTTTCTCTCTAGTTGCAGACAAATGCAGGACATAAGTGTGGTGATCCCCGCAGACGGTGGCCTCCCTCAGTCTCAGTGACTCCTGAATTGGTCATGTCACAGTGAACAACCTTCCTTACAACCTCTAAGGGAGGGGGTGAGACCCCTCCTATTATTCCCTCCTATTATTTTCTACTTATTGTTTCAGAACTAATTTAGGGAAAGCTTGCCTAAAATTGGAAATCAGAGGTCGATGCAGAGAACTGTGAATCCCGTGGGACCCGGGCCCACTGGGCAGGCTTGGTTTGAATTTGAATCACCTGCAAGTGTCACTCCTGGAAATCCAGGGGGCTTGCTCACTGGCTGACCAGCCTTCGCATGAGAGAGCAGTCAGCACTACCCATTAAGTATCTCATTTTCATGGAGGAATTTTCTTGTTTAGTGGAGCTCTGTAACTCATTTCCAAAAGCACCCAAATAGTTTAAATTTTTATAAGTTTTGCATGCACCGATCACTTCCCTTGAATAGGTAAGGAAGGAAGGCAGGGAGGGCTGAAGGGAAGTTTCCCTGAGAATGCAGTGTTTGTGACTGGATTAACATCTTCCTGCTAGATGCATGCACTCTTAGCTCTCAGAAGGTTCCAATTAGGCCTGACACATTACCATCACAGCGCGCTCGCTCCCTGTAACAACCGCATTAAGCTCGGTAGGTGCTGGGCGAGTTTTAAAGTATGTCCCAGTCAGTGTGGGTAGGACAGATCCCCGCCTCATCACCCCACTTCTTCCTCCAGCCCATTGCAAATTCCCATTATAGCCTACTGCCCGGGAACGTGCTCACTCCTGACACAGTTGGTATTTATTTGCCAAGAGTTGTATAAAGGCAATGCACAGAAATCAGCCCCGACTGGCTGGGAAGAATCACACTGAAACTCTGTAGACTTTGTGAAGCAAGTCAAGTTAGGAGAAAAGAGCCACTTGGAAATTTCAAGTTTTCAATGTGCCCAAATGAATTCAAATCATTCCTATCAGGCGAGAGGTCCAAGTAGAAGACTGGAAAGAAAATAATACCCTTCATGAAGTCATGGGGGCCACTCCATGTTACCAAAAAACGACTGCTTAGCTAATCTTCCCCTTGTATTAATATGTTATGTTGGCACCTGAGACATGCACAGAACTATGGACAAACACACAGGACAATCCAGTCTTCATCAAGAGTCTCTGTCACGGACACTTCTCACGCTAAGTCTATTCATTTGTTCACCCCATTTTTCAACAATCTTTCCCTGAATCTGTATTAAATTCCAGACTGTGCTGGTTTCTGGAGACACATTTTTTGATAAACTCTCGTAATTCTCACCTTTAATGCAGGAGGAAAAAGGAATAAAGAAAGTAAGTAAGGGGCTGGGGACGTGGTTCAGCCATAGAGCCCGTGCTAAGCAGATGCAAAGCTCTGGGCTTCATCCCAGTACTAGGGGAAAAAAGTAAACAAGAAAATAGCAAACAGGATCAGCAGATCAGTGCTGCGTGAAGAAACTAATCAGAGTGGTGTCTCAGAGAGCACCTCGGGCTGTTTTTGGATAGGTAGTCAGAGAAGGTTTCTTGCTAGTAGAGGTTGCAATGGAGAATGTCAGGATAAGAAGTAGCATGCTTTGGGAGCATCTACACTTAGTGGATGGAGAAGACAGCTCATGCAAAGGCCCTGGTGTGGGACCAAGTTTGACGTATGTAAGAAAAAGGAAAATTAAGTATAACAGGAGTGCAGTGATAAAGACAGTAAGGGATAAAACAATAGAAAGTTAGGCAGGTCCCAGAGAGGCAGAGCCTGTGTGGGCGGGGTAGAGAGGTCAGATTACTCTTTAAGTGATGCACAAAGCCATTTGGGGTTTTATGCAGGGGAGATGACATGATATGATTAATATTTCTAAATGATTACATTGGACTGTCTGTGGGGACCTTAAGGGGAAGAATTTAAGAAGCAGAGAGGCCAAGTAGGAAGTTACAACAGTCAGTAGTTTACATAAGAGCTGAGAAAATCTGGACTAAAATCATAGCAGTGGAGATAGAAGTAAGTAAAACAAACCAACCAACCTAGAACAAAGGCACATTTTTGAGGGAGTACTAATATTCTACTTTACTATTCCACTACACCACTTCACTGCTCAGAGTCTCGCACACACAGCATGCATTCATTTATTCTATCAAGAGTTTACTGTACACTTATTACAGGCCAGATGCATAGCACGATCATGATATCCCCTTGCATGATAAATGTCAGCTCAGTTTCCAACAGATGATTTGGCTTAGTCATCACAACCAAACCACTTCATTCCAAGACACCATTCTGAGTAAGATTCTATTTTATACGAAAGTCGTGGCTAGTGAAGGTAAGCACATGTGCATGTGTGCTCATGCAGACACACACACACACACACACACACACACACGCACGATGCAAGGGATTAAAATTTAAAGCCAAGAAAATTCTACCTATTACTTTGACTATTCTTTCACAGAATTCTTTTTACTGACTTCATCTCATCTGTATGCTATCATCCATCTCCATGGCCAATTACAGACCAACTAGAAGAGCTTCCCCAGGCACCTGCTATGAGAGTTGTTCCTATTTTCAGTTCATCTGCTCTGCTGTATCCGGGAGACCAAATGAGACACTCAAGTACTTTGTTCTTTGGGCTCCAATTTTAATATATGATAGTACCATCTCTCTATCTCATTTTCTTTGTTGACTCTTTTTAGCACCTAACCTCTGTTCTAATAACTGGAAGTTGAAGAGCTTATCCTCAGTCCTAAGTTGAATCTGGGAATTCAGAAAGAGACTCATAATGTATCTCAAACAAAAGCAGACAATACTAAGATTTGATATCTTTTCTTTTTTTTAATTCCAGGGCTGGTGGAGAAGTACAACAGTATATCACTTAAGCAAAGGGTTTTATCTCCACACTGCCAAAACAAGCAAACATTCCCCCATACACAAACAACAACAAAACAATAGAAATTCTAAGTCTGGTACAATATAAAGACCTTCTTAAACATGTAGAAAAATGGTCTCAAATTCCTCTGTAAGTACTTTGAGGACTTAGTAATGACCATTCACTTCCATTTTCTTGGGAAGGAAGCCTTTCTTTTTGGAGTCTACTAGATTTTCTTTTATGAATTTTACAATAAAATCCTTTCTATTATTTCCTGCTTTCATAATTTATAATATGATCCAGTCTTGACTCACAATGATCAAACTTACTGTGTGATTCCTATGCATAAAATTCTGTAAATTACACCCATGCCATTTATTTATAGCACCCAGTGAAGACAGCAAACCACTGAGCAACCTGGCTAAAGTCCAACCACCTTCTCTTTTGACCTGACACCTGAGCCCAGGACTGGACAGGATGGCACCTGGCCCAAGAATCCTGAGTTATTTCTGAAGCCTTCTCTGGAAATCGTTGGTTCTTTTCTTGTTCCCTTATTTGATTGATGCCATATCAGCATTATTAATATTTTATCATTTACAGAAATGTGATTATGACATTTTATGCTGTGTGATATAAAAAGGATACCATTAACAGTTGACTAAATGCTACATTTACAGTCACTTGTATTAAAAAAAAAAAAGGGCTGTAGATTCTTAGCCAAGAAAGTAGCCCTCTACTACTATGAATCTCAAAAATATATCATTCTAATAAATTTCAAACATATTTGAGGAGTTGGACTAGATATTCTGAGTAGTCCCTGAATTTTGTGATTTTGTAATAAATGGCTTTGTGTCTTTGGTCACTGGGTAACTTTGTATGTTGGAAAATGTCTCACATTTTGATTAGCTCATGGTGTAAGTACTAAGTGTCTGCAATTCAATTTCTATAAGCAGCTAGCGAGGGCTGGCGTCCGGCTCTTTGGAAATGTGTGTACCTAGGAGATTTCTTAAATTCTGAAAATAAAAGCAGACTAGAAAGTGGCAATTGGCAGACCATTACATTCTAGAATCCTAAGAAAACATTTCAGAAAAGGTCTTTTTAACTTTGTCATAACTGCAAAGGAAGTAGGCCACTAGTTGAGATACAAATACTCTTTTCAAAACCGGGCATGGTGGCGCATGCTTGTAATCCCAATCCTTGGGAGGTTGAGACAGGAGGATCACAAGTTCACGGCCAACTTCAGCTACTTCGTGAGGCCCTCCACAACTTAGTGAGACCCTGTTTTTAAATAAAGAATAAAACGTAGGTCTAGGGGTGTAGCTCAGAGGTAGAATGTCCCTGGATTACATACCCAGGACTGAAAAAAAAAAAACCTTTTCAAAGACTTTTCCAGCCAGAACAGGTCAGGAAACAAATGTATTTGTAGAATGTTGACCTTGGAAATGTGTAGACTTTAAAATATGACCACAATAACAGGAACAGGAACTTTATAATCACTTGAATAAATTATCAGAATATTTCTAAGCAGATGCCCTACCAGGCCTGATTTCATGGGAACCAAGACCTTCAATTATTGCTGTGGCAAAAAATTGAGCATTTGTATCTGAGAGATTTGGTTTTGGATTTGGAGGCTATGTCACTATATTCATCAATTTTGTGTTACTATAACAAAAGACCTAAGGCAGGCTAACTTTATATAAAATGGGATTTAAGACCTTAGAGGTCTAAGTGCAAAGCACTGGCATCAACTCAGCTCTGGTGAGCAGCACATCAGGTACGTCCTATTCTGGTGGGAGTGTGTGTAGGATGAAGCGACCACATCTAAACCAGGAAGCCAGAGAGAGACTGTGGTCCTATCCTTCCTTTAAGCCACACCCCCAGCGACCTAAGGACCTCCCACCAGCTCCCACCTCTCAAAGTTCCCACTTCTTACCACTGCCGCATTGAGGACCTTTGAGGGACAAACAGTATCTAAACTGTAGCACCAGCTGTGGCAGTTACTAGCGTGGGCATGATATTTAAAGTTTCTATGGCTTTGTCAACTGTAAGGTGGAGAAAATTATAGCCGGAGCTAATGCCTCCTAGTTGAGGGAGGAAAGAAAGAACATGTGAGAGATACCTCACACTACAATCAGGGGTTCCCTCCAGTTCTCTCTAATTCTCTCATCCTTCCCTCCTACCTATGGGTACATTCAGTGGTAAGCTGAGGCACTAGGGGTCTCCCCAGGGAATTTGTGCTCCCCTCTGACATTTTCGGTTATTCCTCTAGTGTATATCAAGTTAGTGGCAGGTCAAATAAAAGAAAACTAAGTTAGCAAAATTCTGAATTAATAGTATGTTTTATGGGCATAAAGAAAATGGTGATAAACATTTATATAAACAAATTAAATTTTTATTTTTAAAATAAACATAATTTATATAATTTATTTTCCATGGTGCTTTCTTCCCATTCGTCATCTTTTTGTGAGCTATGGTCATTGTGGAATGCTTGCTTATCTTCCAAGGAATTCATCATTCTTTAATATTTAAGTATGTATAAACATTCCTAAGGGATGAGTTGATTGGCAGAAGGGCTAGGTCTATGAAGACACACTTGAGCAGCCTCAGTTTACCACGTCCACTTGTCCACGCCCGCACTGTGGCTAGCTCCCTCCTTCCCCTTCAGGGACCCTGACTTCATGTTCTGCATCTCAATAGAACTTTTACATCTTTTCCTGAGCTTCATCTCAGCTCAGGAGAAAAAGGTGTGTGTCTATTAGAGGTGTGTCTATTAATTTCAGATATCTGGAAACTGGCCCCTTTCGGGGTGAAGGAGAGCGATCAGAATCCAGGGAAGCAGGTTCAGCTGAGAAAGCTTCTCTCCATCTGCCCTTTATGGTGTAAAATGATTCACAGAGTAGGGCTGCTTCTTCATTTCCTTCCTTCCTTCCTTCCTTCCTTCCTTCCTTCCTTCCTTCCTTCCTTCCTTCCTTCTTTCCTCCTTCCTATTTTCCTTTTTTTATATTGGGGATGGAACCCAGAGGCATTCTATCTCCAAGCTACACCCAGCCCTTTTTATTTTTTTCTGCTTTGAAACAGGGTCTTGCCAAGTTGCTGAGGCTGGCCTGGAACCTGAGATCCTCCTATCTCAGCCTCCCAAGTACCTGGATTATAGATGTACACCACCAAGTCTGATGAGGCTCATCAATTCTTAACGCATCCACCTCAGGCAATGAATAGTACCCTCTATCATTCTTCCAGTATCCTTTAAAAGGGATCTAAAAGAGATTAGTGCTAGACTCAGCCTGAACTTTGGCGGTTAGGAAATGAAAACCTCTGATTTAAAAGGTATATTTGATTTTCCTCAAAAATGTAATTTCAACTTGATAAACTTACTACTTAAGTCTTCACTTACATTCTTTCAATTTTTTTCATACAAAAATAAAATAATTTATAGCATATATAATACAATGTGTGTGTGTGTGTGTGTGTGTGTGCGTAGAGAGAGAGAGTGTGTGTGTGCAGGCTTTACCTCTTTCCCCTCAATGCCATGCATAAAAGTATTTGTAATCTGAGGTAACACTGGATTTAATGAGTTCAGGCAGACCTGTGCCTCATGCATGCCATTTTCTTTGTAATGTCAATCATTTTTGCCTTTATTTATAAAGTTAGGTTAATGTTTGCAATTAATGAGCCCTTGAAGTGTTTCACTTAAAACCAATAGACCAAGGAAGTAGATGAATTAAATAATACTACACAACCTATTCAGGGTTCTGAATGATTTATGATTAGTATATAAAGAGTGTCAGAACATTTTAGTTTAAATTTAGAAGTGTATCCCTATGATTAATGCATTGAAATAAGAAAGGCATTTTGGTGGCCATAGCCTGTTTTAATATGTTAATTATATATACAAAATATGAAGCAGGAGAAGAAATTATTTGGGCATGATCAGTAAAAATAATGTATCAAAAAGATGGCATGTGAAATATTATTTTGAAGTTTTTCAGAGGCAATTGCTAAGTCTGTTCATATTACATAGTGATGACCATTTCAATGACGGTATACCAGATTATCTCAGCTAGTCTACATTAATTAGTAAAACACCTCTGAGGCCATGTACATTAGGATGCCAAGTAAGAATTATACTGGGCAGTTTATTCCAATATAAGTTATTATAATGTTCTTATTTTTTTCACATGTGGAATTTTAAAGCTCCTTGTAATCCATTCAGAGTCCCAAGTCTATGGGCCTGAATTAACTTGCATGCTAGAGATAATTTATTTCCAACAGAAGCTATCCTCTAATTGTTATAGGGTGATACTCTCTCCTTTTTGCCTCAGAAAGAGATCACCAGCCTTTAACATTTATTTCTAGGAAAGATTATCATCCTATAACATAATAATCAGAGGTTTCATGACATCTGATAAAAAATTTACATTTTCAAAAGAAGTGGACTTGGTGTCTTCTAAACCTATCTGAATTGGAATGCGATTGGACTCTTGCAATTACTGAAAGCTCATCTCCTTTGTCATTCCCCAACTCCAGCTCTCAAACTCCTTTGCAATAGAGAATTAAACCTTAGCCCTCTGGGCATGTGTGAGAATTAACCAGTTAGCTCTGTCCAGCACACCTGGTTACTACTGAGGGAAGACTGGCTGGCAGTCCCAGCCTCCCAATACGGAGCCTTCCCATTCGGTTTTCAATCTCTTTCACAAAGATAATCGTCTTTGATCCTCCCAGTAACCTTGGGAGGTGGGCAGCAGGGATTACCATCTCCACATAGAGATGAATGAATGGAGGGTCAATTCACAGTTTATCACCTGCACAGGGAGTTCAATCAGGAGCAAAGAAGCTCTGCAGGATTGTATCGGCATTTATGTTTTTATATATTTCAGATTGCCCTTTACATTTTAATTGAGAGACTTTAAATTATCCTTCTGCTACACTTACACGTGTTGCTTATTTGGGCTTCCTGAGCCCATGGAGATGGAGATTTAATCAAAAGACCCGAAGATGAGTGTCTTGTCAGAGCACAAACATTTTGAAATCCCAATGAAAATGCAGTTTAATGCATCCAGTTAAATTGCCTGGGAGGAAAATAGTGAATACAGCTTTCTTCAAGCCTTCTCCCTCAGGCCATTAACTAAGAAACTGGTCACTAACTGCTGGTAACAACCCATTTTGGAGGGATTATTGCTATTATTGGCATTCTGCGGTTTATGGTAACATTTTGTAAAAGACATTAGAAGCAATGGTGCAGCCGGACTTGGTATTTCAGAGAAATCAGTCCTTTCCCGTGTGGTTAGTGGCCATTTTTTTTTATTCCAATCTAAATGTACCGAGGCTGAGCTGCATGAGCTGCTGGGTTTATTATCTACTACATTTCTTGTTGCTCTAAGAAATATGCTTTACACCACAGTCAGCATTCAAATCAATGGAGTGAAAATATAACATTTATTGTTAGTAAAATTGAATCATGCTGAAAAGGCTGAATGAAAGCTTGACTTAAACGGGGTGTTAGAAATCATTTCACTTGCCACCAGCGTTTTCTGGCTGACGCACAGCACATGCTATTCCCGTCCAGTGATTAATTGTTCGTGGGAGCAGGCTTATACACATTGCCAAATGGAGAATAATAACCAAAGTTGTATTATTGATTTTCCATAACTCTACATGAACTTCTCTACCTAGAGAGGGGCCCGCTTCATGTGCCGTGTAGCTGTCTGCTGAAAATTCTACTCTTTGGTAAAATCCGTTGACTGAAAACAGAATTAGAAAATGAGGTGGCCTAGATCAGGGAAGGGCAGGTGAACATCACACGGTGAAAAGGAAAGTTCTGGAGAGTTTCAAAAATATTTCTTTTGTTCACTTCAAATGGCAGAAACAAGTCATAACCCCGACAGCTAAAAGCTGTAAGGTATGAAATCAAGACTGAAGGCAGATTACAATCCTGCTATTTGCATGGGAGACTTTTTTTTCTTTTTTATTGGAGGGTGGGTACGTGTTTCCTCCCATATTTTAATTACCAAAAAAAAAAAAAAAAAAAGATCAGAACATATCATTAGCTCTGTTTCTTAGTGAACTTGACTTTTCTCAAGAAATTTACATCTCTCGCTCATTTTCTGTTAAGGTTTCTTACCCTGTTTTCTCACCTAAAGAATTATAATGAGGTGGAGTGAATGAGATCTGTTGGGAGAGCAGTGGACCCAGAGACTAAAGGTAAAAGGATGATTGATGGTATGAAATTACCATAAAAGTACAATCAGTATCAGATTTTTAAAATGAATTTTTAAGCAGCCTAAGAGATACTCTTTGATTTGCAGTCTGGTGGAATGGATAATGTCTCATTCAGTGGATAAAGTTTCTCACTGTGTGACTTGAGCTTTTTCTGATCTTTCTGACTGGAAGTAAAATGAAACCAAAGCCTAAAGTGGTTTTTAATGCAGAAAATATCAAACACAATATTCTTAATGTCAAAACCCGGGCATAGCAGGTGAGGAAAGAAAAATAAATAGAATAGCACTGTTAGTATTATTGTGTCAGGTTCTCCTATCACTGGCAAATGGGGTTAAAGCATACATTTTTTAAAGGGCAAACTTGTTTACATATTGGGGAAAAAAAAAGGCATAGACTGGTACCAGATTTTTAATCTTTCTTGGGGGGTATAACATGCTTCAACTAAAACATTAAAGCAAAATGCATTTCTCCCATTTGCTTTTTAAGTTTAAATGCACTTTTTGTTTTAGAATAATTTTAGATTTACAGAGAAGCAGCAAAGATATCACAGCGAGTTCCTATTTGCCACTCACATAGTTTTTCTTGTTATTAACATGTTATGATCAGAGTGACAAATTTAGCTGATTAAATATAGGAAGACAAAAACAAACAAACAAACACCAGGAACCCCAGTTAAATTTGAATTTCAGCTAAACAACAAAACTTTTTTTTGGGGGGGGGGGGTGGTATATGGTTGTTCCCTGGCAGTCCTAACAACTGTGGTACATTGTCACAATTGAGGAACCAATATAGGTTTACTAAACTGTATCCTTTTTCTGGATTCCACTAGTTTTCTCCTGAGGTCTCTTTTCTGTTATAAGATCTCATTCAGGATACCACATTACATGTAGTTTTTATGTCTCTGTAGCTTTCTTAGACTTTTCATTTCCTTTTAAACATAATACCAAATGAGCTAAAACATTCACTGACAATCTAATAGTGCCAATAAACACTGGATATGTGTTAATTTTTTAATTAATGAGTTCCAAAGACTGTTTAACTTATAAGTCATTTAAATGGTCCATATATCCAATGATAAATCCCAATTATATATCATGAATTTTCATATTAATATGAGAAAAAATAGAACCAGCGGATGTTTTTAAATGTATCTGGGTTTATCATCGGATTGTAAATTATTGTGTTTAGTTGAACACTGTAGTTCTAATGGCTTTTAAATATATAGATACCAAAACCTTTCAAATTGTGTGCTTTTATTTTTTTTCAGTTAAAATTTCCATTTAATCAGTCTTTTCTACAGATTACACATATTTCTAAGACAAGACCCCTAAAATATGTTAATTTTTTTTGTTGCAAACTTTGTTTATAGCCATAAGTACAAAGGTTTGGGGGCTTTACTTCCAGAATTTTTCTAAGAAGAAGATCTCTCTCTCTATCTCTCTCTCTCTGTCTCTCTAAGAGAAAAAAAAAAATTCAAACCCAAGAGGGACATGGGATAATCAATCAGAAAGTATTTGAAGCTGGCAGCTTTACAATTTAGGTTGATCTTCATTAAGTTTAAATCCTCTGCTTTAAAACTGCTAAACATTATGGAAATCTTTAGCATTTCAGACAGTTGCTTCTTGTGACAGTTTCCATTTCTCCTCTCTGCTGACAGTTCCTATAATGACTTTAATCATAGACTCTGGAAAGGGAACCGGCTATTGAATAGCAACAAACTCAGTGGTCAATGTCTATGTCACTTTTCTGGGAGCAGGACTTTCTGAGCATCAAGGAGCTCGTTCTCAGAGCCTCCTGGAAAAGTGCTAAGTGCATTAACTCTCTGTCAATCACTTCTGTAGCACGCAGGCCAAATGATTATTATTTGGCTCAAGACATTCCATTGAAACGTGTTTGTGTGGTATCCTTATCTGTGTACCGTATATAACTAATGATGATTGTTTATGGAAAGGTGCCTGTCCAATTATTTTTGAAGAAACACAAGAATGCAGAGTGACTGGAAGCATCAGGTTTTTGCCAGAGAATGCCTCAGGTAAGAGGAGAATGGCTAGAGGCTATAAGGAATCACAAGAGACAAGTCAGAGTCGTAAATTGGGAAACTGACATATCTCATCTAATATACTTGCTAACTAGGCCTTTAAAAACCTTGACATTTAACTAAGTTTGTGGAAAAGTTATGGGGTTTTGTCCTTTTCTGTTGGCTCTAACTCATTAATCCCGTGAATTACGGTGTTTATCATGGGTACCAACATTAGTGGGACAGGGAGGGGGGGTTTCGAGAGGCAGGTAAGGGCCTTGCAGCTGAGCAGTGTTTATGTGGGCTGTGCAGGTTTCAAAGCTGAGTCAGTCAAAAATGATACTTCAAGTTATTTACCCTTTTGGTATGTCAGGTCTTGAAATGGCATGAAAGCAGCCTTTCATTTGGCAGAGGCATGTAAATAAAGCTTCCGGAAGCCTGATGTGCTTGGAAGAGAAGGGGTGGGGCGGGGGGAGGGATTTTTCCTGAAATAAACAAGTTTCTGGGGGATTTCAAGAAAATAGGAAAGAAAAGGAAACTTTCCAGTGAATGTCGTCTACTTCAATGCCTAATTTCAATCAAGTTTATATCATTTAAGGGCATAGCAATGGCCCGTGGCAAGATCATCTTTGGCTTCTTATGTTAATGTTCCTGAAATCGACTGAAATTCACATGCAATACATATATATATAAATTCCAGAAATATTAAGAAACTTGTAATCAGTAAGCCCCACAGTTGCCCAAAAAAACAGTAAGAGCAGTTTCTGCTCACAAAGTATATAGTGAAATAGTGCGGCTTTTTATTCACTATTTTATTAAATATCTGTTAAAACGAGCTTCATTAAACTGAAATGCTTCAAAAAGAGATGCCGCATTTGCTTTTTATTATCAAATAATTTTCTCTAAAGTCAAACTGAAACACTACCTTTTAAAAAAATTTGCAAGGCTTATGTTGTCAATTTATTTCTATAAAGTGGATGTAAAGACATCCAGAGCTACTTTAGAAACTGATGAGATAAGACCATTTAACAATTAATGTGGAAATTATGATGCAGAAACCCTACAATGCTGTTTTAACTCTTTTCAAGTTATTCAAAACCCTATATGTCTGTTTCCTTTTTCATCACTTATCTATGAACTGTGGAGATTTGTCTCCTTTCAAATTGATTTGAAAGAAAAAAAGATGTCGCTACTACTTGCCTCTAGAATTATCATTGACAATTTATAGCACTAATAAATTTCTTGGCCATATGAAAAATAACTTAAAGCATATATTTTAAAGGACACTATTGAATTATTTGTACCAGCTCCTTGTTTTATGGTTACTTCCTGTCAACAACATATCAAATCAATATCTATTTAGTATTTTGAATGTACTTAGCATAACATTATATTCTTTGGAGAAAAAATATTTAAGACATACTCCTAAACTTTGAGGGAGTTCTAATTTTGTATGTGAGACAATTCCAACATATACACAAATAAAAAGCATAGGAGAACAATGTAAGATTGTATGTAATGGTGAAGACTTTTGTAATAATAAAATATTATGTTATGTGGTTTTAAAAAATAAGGTCTGGTAGCAGTGCAGAGAAGGAAGATCCCTGAATGGAGGCTCAGGGAAGGTCTTGTGGAGGCCCCCTGATGGTAGTGTGGAGGCCTCATTGTCCATGGGTGGAGGTCAGGGGTGACATGTTTGGAAGAGTGCTGGTTTGACTCACTTGGTGGTCTATCTGTAGGTATAGACTTGAAGACAGATATTTACACATCTGAATAACCTGCTCCAAAGACAGAAAGCAAACTAGATGTAATGCTAGTTAATGAAATGGCTAAGAAGTCTGTAGGGACATGTTAATGTCCTTGACAAAGAGCGTGACACTGGGTGAAGGGACATGGAGTACACAGGGTGCTCTCCATGGAAAAGTGTCTTTGGGCAAGTGGTTTGAACTTTCTAAACTTGGGTGTTCCTATCTGCAATGTGACGTGGCACTGGTTCCAATCTCATCAACTGTGCCTCCTAAATGACAAAGTGCACACCGAGAATGCCCATTCCATAGGACCATGTCGAGAATTCAAACATACAAAACATGGCAGAGGTGCAGAGCAGAGACTGAAAGGTGTAGGGAGGCCATACAGCTGGTCTTGGCCTCCTGCCCATGAGGAGCTGGCCTGGGACTGCCAACACTCAAAGCTTGTTTGGGGCAGCTCTGGTTTGGCCTCAGATCTGGTGTGAGTGAAGAGGGAAAATTTAGAAAGTGGGAAGTACTGCCCTGTTGGTTTGTTTCGTTTTTGTGCATTGCCTGAATCCTGAGTAGGAGTGGTAGGGAAAGACAGATTAAGATGAAGTTGTTTTACATCCGGGGAGAGAGGGAGGGAGGGAAGGGGGAAGAGAAAGAGTGAGAGAAAGAGAGAAAGAGAGAGAATTTAAATTTTAGACAATATTGGGTAACTATCCTTCTGCTTAGAGCTAGAGAAAAAAGAAGTTCAACTCAGAGTTTAAGAGATATATCCCCTTGCTAGCACTTTTTTTTTAGTTTGTATTGGTGCATTGTAATTATACATCTTTGAAAGCGAGGAGCTAAAAGATCAGTGCACTGTAGGGGTATGAGCTTGGTCCACAAGGGGCCTCAGAAGGGGGTTGAGCTTGAGAATTCATTGCTGCTGTATCTACTAACCAACTGCAAGTTCTCTGAGCTTTCCTCCGTCATGTTCCCAATGTCAGCAATGGAGTCCTGCTAAAATATCACAGCTCAAGGGAAGCATCTCAGCCTATGCTTGAGACGAGGCTGTGCCAGGGAGAAAAGCAGCTGCTGTCTGAGTGGAAGCAGTCTTGGGGCAGGAAGAGGAGACCCACCAAGGAGTCTGCACACAGCAGTGGCCAGACCCAGGCCATGCCAGCATCGAAAGTGGATAGTGGGCAAAGAAGCTCAATGGTTGGCGATGCAGAGTGTTCAGAGGTGAAATAACAGAGTCAAGGCTCTAAGCTCCTCGGTGGATAAGTAATTCAGTGGACTCATTGAGGTTACTGTAGGGAGGTAGGCTGTGGCTGGGGGTGGTAGGTCACTGGAGGCAAGGCCTTGGGAACTACCTCTGTCCCTGTACCCTTCCTCCCTGCTCTCCTGCCCTGTTGGGTAGCTTTCTTCCAACACATCCTGCTACCATGATGTCTCTGCCCTGGAGCTGGACAACTGTGGCCTGAACCTCTGAAACTCTGAGCCAAAATAAACCTTTTCTCCTCTACATTGTCCTGTCAGGAATTTTGGTCAGAATAAAGAAAAAGCTGGCTAAAACAGTGGGTTTGGGAATAAGAAGAACTCCTCTATGAATTCTGAGAAATCGATGGACCCCTAACATTGATGAGGGAAAGCGACCCAGATTATTGGGATTTGGGTATCAGAGGGAGGTGCGATCTCACATCCTGTTGACAAATAGGGTATCTAGGTTACATGACATTTTTGCAAGGTTGAAATGAGATCATACAGGAAAAGCACTTAGCATAACATCTCAAATATGTCTTCTGTTGTGGATGTTATTGAGTGTGGGACGACACGTGCTATGGTTTAGATGATGAGTGTCACTCAAAGGTCCATGAGTTGAGGATTGGCCCCATTTGGTGCTATTGGGAGGTGGTAGAACCTGTAGAGTATGGAGCCTAGTTGGCGGTCCCTGGGTCATGGGAGGCAAGGCCTTGAAGGGCATTACTGGACCTTGGTCTATCAGTCTCTCTCTGCTCTGATTCAAGATGTGACTGTTTACTCCTACATGCACTTTGCCATGATGGGCTCCTTTCTGCTGTCTTCCCCGGAGGCCAGATAGACCAAGGAGGCCATCTGATCTGGGGCTTTGCACCTCCCAAAACGTGGTCTAAATACACTTTTCCTCTTCATAAAGTTAGTTGCCTCTTTGCAGTGTAGCAATGCAAAGATGACTAATACATCATGTTAGGGATTACATAAGGGCACTGGACCACAAGCTCATATAGAAGAGGTTCATTCGGCAAGTTCTGTAGGTAGCCAGGCTTCTGCAAATATCCAATAGCACCTCCTTGTGCCCAGCCAGACCAAGGCATAACTAAAAGTAGAAGGCCATTTTCTAACTGTCACTCTCCCATTTATGAACAAAACTGTGGACATCGGGAGGTCTAATTATTTTTAAATGGCAAATTACAGGTGGAGTCAATTGAGCTGTGTTTCAGAAGGTTGTGCATCTGCGGGAGCAGGCTCAAGTCTCAACTGGTGAATGTACCATGGCAGTGGTAGTTCTGTGGGAGTTTACCCATTTTTCTTTCCTAAGACCACCAGAGTCCCTGTTGGACTGGCAGGTGGTCTGATGAACTCCACTTTAATTTAGCATTTTTTACTTTTCTGCAGGGCTTCTTGGGCTCAAAGAGCTAGACAGCCATTTGACAAAAGCACAGGCCCAGTGAAATATGTATTGGGAGCAGTCCTTTGTATTTAAAGACATCTCCCTAGAAGATACACACTGTGCTGGCTGGCTCCCCTGAGCCTTTTTAAATTTTTTTAATCTTTTCATATATATATATGAATATAAATATATATATCACTGGGGAACTCAGGAGCTGTTCACCTCAGGGCTAAAACCCCAGACCTATTTTATTTTTTATTTGGAAATGGTCTTGCTAAGTTTAAAAGTGTGTGCCACCATGCCTGGCTTATTGTTTGCCATTTTGAGTCTCTCATTGTATCTGTGCTGAAAGTTTCATCATGCTGAACATTCTAAAAACTGTTGGTTCTCCATCAATTATATGTCTGGATGGGTTTATGCTTGAAGGACAGGATCTTTCAATTAAAAGACGAGAGTGTGAATCACTCACCTTGAGGATGTCTATTAACAGACAATATATTTATTGAGTACCTACTTACTATAGGTACTTACTATACAGATACTTACAGCTTTAAGTTTCATGGGTAACAGTTACTCCAAGTTGTCTCAGGAAATTTAACTAAAAAGAATCAAACATTTGAATCAAGTCCAGTGAAAATATTGAAAGCAAGAGAGGAATTGGGAGCCGTACTTCTGTGTCATTTGGAAAGGCCCGAAAGTAGCCTCAGGGTATCTGGCAGATCAAGAAATACATTGCAAATATGATTCCACTAACTGGCACCACCAGCAGCCACTTTTTAGGTATTCAAAAAAAGATCATATATACTTAGGCACTGAACTGAAGCATGTTAATATTGATAATGATAAATACATGGAACTTACTTCCATATTGCTCAAAAGTAGACTGTTTATTTATAAACAGATTTTTCACTAAGAATATTACATGTATTAAAACTTCAGATTTTATGACATAACATAAAGTTTAAATTGTACTCTCCTTTCTTCCTGCCTCCATAAAGTTATTACCTTAACTCATATTTTTCTCTTGACTGAAGATCTCAATACAAGTTAGAGATAAATCTTGTTCAAGCCGTATCACTGTCTCAGTCACCAATATTATGACCCTTATTATTGCCATTCACTACTAAAGTAAGAGTATCTAAATGGGCTAAATGGATTTCCAAAAATGGCAAAGGACAATATTGGCAAAATCCAACACAAAACCAGTTCATCTTCACTTCCAAACCAAGACATTATCTGCAATGCCAGCGTATATCCTAACACTGGCACCAAATATAATTTTTTATTTCGGTCTTGGACAGAGGTCATGGCTCTCAAAGTCTTTTTGATTGACCAGGAAAATCACTCTGGGATCATGAAGCTCATGTTTTTCTAGGATACCAAACATCCAGGCCAAACTACACATCCTTAGAGATATCCTTTGAATGAACTGACCCATCTTGGATTGCTAATAATGAAATAATGAAGTAGAATTATGTGATAAGAGAAGATCATGAATGTAGAGAAAAGAAAACTAAGAAATACTAGCAAAAACTATTTTTTTGTTTTAATTTTATGATAATGGGAAATTCCATCTAGGTTCAGGTCCTGCTGAACAGAGTCTGAAAAAGCAAAAGGGAGTATGATGTGAGGTTGTATAAGACTAATGCAAATGGATGTCATTGCTTCAGGCCAAGTTCTCTCCTTTTAAATCTGTATAAGTAGCCACCTATATATTGCCAGCTAACGTGTCCTTCAATAACATGACTTCAGGCTGGACCAGCCCGCTTTATTTTCAGCCTTGTGTTCCATGACCCAAAGGAACTGTGTGATCCACTCCAACTTCAGGGCTTCCCCTGTGGTTCTGTGATGTCCTGCTGCCCTCTAGGGCTCAGCTTCTCTCTGCTCCACCGCTTAGTCCATCTGGCGATTCTGAGCCTCTCAGGGAGACTCTGCCCTCATCTCTGTGCTGAAAATGATCATTCTTGAAAGAGTCCATTGCCCTTAAAGAGATCAGAATCTTTCATATTCTTTCTTAGTCTTTTGTATTTTTAAATCCTGGAGGAAATCATTATTTCCCTCCCAGAAACATTCAACGACAAGCAATTTATCATCTCATTTTTGCTTTGCTGATCGTGTAACTATAATATAATTCCAACATGTATTTATTCTATGTCAGGACTGTGCTAAATCTGTATGATTATTATATAATTTAATCCTATTTTCTTCTTATAAAAACTACACTAATTAGGACTGATTATCCCCATTTTACAAATGACAAAATCTGAGGTCCAACATAAATGGGGTAACTTACCTAACATCACAGAGCTTGGGAGTGCAGGATCTCAGATTCCAAAGACTATATTGCTTCTCTCTAAATCACACCACCTGGATTGGCCAAATCAGTCTTTATATTTACCATTAAATATTTATATAATATTCATCATATTATATTTATGCATCAACCTTTATATTTAGTCACTGACATCATGTAACTCTTCTCCTTAGGATCATATGACCTGGAGTGAGGTATTTCACCTATTGTGCTTCATCTGTAAAATGGGGATTAGAATACTGAGTACCAAGGCAGTTAATATATATAAGACAATAAGAATAATGCTTGGTGAACAAAAAAGAATAATGCTTGGTGGACTGTAAGCATTATGTGTTAGTTATTATTATTGCTACTACCAGTAGGAATAGTAGTATATTTGTTTGAGAGTTTATTATTTGCCTCCAACACTAGACTATAAGGTTATTAAGATCAGAGACTTAGTTTTGTTTACTACTATATTCTCAGTGTAAGAACAGTGCCTGGCAGAAGAGCTCAACAATTGTTTGAAGAATAAATGAATGAGTTGAATGACCTTCTGCCTTTATATTGCTCTTTCGGTGGTTTTGGGTACTTGGCTGCTGAGGATCGGGAGTGTGTGGACATAATCTTTAATGTGAAAGTTAAGCACATCTGGCCCAGCAATCCTATCTGCCCAGAAATGGTACAGATATCTATTGTATTCTTCACTGTGCTGAGACTGGTCATCTTCTCTTCTGACCTTTTCTTTCCATTGGCCCCATGGATGGTGTCCTGGATAGATGGAGAATGTCCTGAAGAGCTCATGTGTTAATACTCAGAATTGATGTAATCTCATCAGTGGATAACTCCATTGTAAAAGACTTACTGAGTGGTGACCTAGGCATGTGGGTGTGACTGGAGAAGGTGGGAACCTAGGGGTGTGGCCTTTGCTTTTGTCTTTGAATCCCCTTGCTCTCTTGCTGCTAGCCTCCATGATGAGAGAGTGGAGCCGTGTTCTTTCCCTCTCTCTGCTTCCTGCCATCGTGTTCTGAGCTCCCTAGACCTGGCCTGACATGGATTGAACTTCTGAGATCTCCAAACACTGTGAACAAATAAATCTTCCTCCCTCTAAGTTGTGTGGTCAGTTGTTTTGGATTGCAGCAGTAAGAATATTGACAGAAACCAATGGCCAAGCCATTCTCCATTCCCTTCAAGTTGCCCTTTTCTCGTCATCTCTTGAAAATGAAACTATCCTTCATGTCATTGCCAGAAGTCCTCCTTCTGGTAGGTGATACCTCATCCTCATAACTTTAAAACTAACATGATACTCAAATTTTTCTAATGTCCCTTCCAGTTCTACAATTCTGTGACCACTGATATGAGTGACTGTGTGGTCACTTCATAATCTGCTATATGTGTGATGGTACTATATTTATTCCCCATCTGATACCAAATGCCTCCATGTAAAGCAATAGTTTTAGAGGAGAAAGTTTGGTGCTGAGAGAGCTTTAAGGAACATTTGTTATAGCACATTTTTTTTTTGTTTCCCAGAATTAGGGCTCATGCTCTCTGGCTCATTCAATGAGCTTCTCTAGAGATGCAGGCTTCATTCCTGATAGAGTAAGTTGGGAATTTAACTTTCCTTCCTCCAATTAAGAATAGAAGAAGCCGGGCATGGTGGCACATGCTTGTAATCCCAGCATTCGGGAGGCTGAGACTGGAGGATCCAGGTTCGCGGCCAGCCTCAGCTACCTAGTGAGGCACTCCGCAACTTAATGAGACCCGGTTTCAAAATAAAGAATAAAAAATAGGACTGGGGGTGTAGCTCGGAGGTAGAATGCCTCTGAGTTCAATCCCCAGTACCACAAAAAAAAAAAAAAAAAAGAATAGAAGAGTTTACTGAGAGAAACCATTAATAAAAATGGAAAAGAAAAATGAGCAAAGAATGGAAGGAGAGGGAAAGAAGGCAGTCTAGTGAGAAAAGGCTGAAGAGAAATGATCATCAAAGGGAAAGGGGGAGATAAAGGGAGCTACAAAAGCAAACAGGAGAGGGCAGGAAGCATAAGAGCAAGGCAGCCATTAGCACATCAGGAACATAGGGAAATGCAAAAGGTTCAACCAGATACTGCGACACCCAGCAGGGAGGTGTGGGCTAAGTTAGGGAAGAAACAAATAGCTGAAGACATTGGGTAGCCATCGCCAGTTGCCTAGGTAAGGAAGATTGGTGGTTTAATAAAAGTGCATATTGGCCCATTATAATGCTTGTTTATGATAGTCTAGGTGTTTCATTTGATCGTATCATATTACAGTTATAATCCTATATATTACATTTGACCAATTATTCTTGATGTACTAAGTATAGAGGACAATTATCAAGGGGGTAGAAGTAATATAACTTCACTTTTAACCCCTTATCATCCAGTATTCATGAATTGACCTTACGTTGTTGGACTCTTTCATTGGCGCATGGGTATACCAGGCATTATTCTTGAGAACATAAGTATTACTATTCTAATTTATAGTAAGGGAAGCAATGATTTTCCAGAAAATAAGAAGTTATTTAAATGCTTTACCCTAATTATCTGTGAAGAAGAACATGACCCAGGTAAGGTTTTGGGAAAACCCAATTTACATACGTGCATGCACCTCTCTCCATTTCCAATACTCTGCCTTAGTCCAAATCTCCACCATCTTTCTCAAGAAACGTTAGCCTCTTAGCCTGTTCCCTACCTCCTCCTTTCATCTTTCTAGTTATCCATGACATATCCAAAGTGAACTTGTAAAGGCATTGCTCTTCAGCCTCTATTTAAAATTTTCAATAGTTTCTCATTGCACAAAAGAGAACCCTAGGTTCCCATAAAGCTGTGTACAATCTTTCCACAGTGTTGCTCATCTTTATGTTCAACTATGCTGATCTTCATTCTTTTCTCCTGATATGCCAAGGTCTCTTTCATTCCAGAGCCCTTCACGCTTCTTCTGTCCTAAAACTAGAACATTCTTCCCTCTTCTTCATCTGGCTAGCCAATACTTTTGCTTCCTGTCTCAGCACAAATACTGTTTTCCTCAAAGAAGCTTTTCTAAACCCCTAGCTTAACCAAGTCACTCTGTTACGTGTGCTCACTGTACATTTTGCTTCTCTATATATGTCAATTCACATAATTACACTTCAACACTTATTTGTGTGCTTCTAGGACCACTAGATGGTTCTAAGTCCAGTGGAAACAGAAGCCATGTCTATCTTGCTCATCACTTTTTCCTCAGTGCCTGCTATGGATCCTAACAAATGACAAGCACTCAATCTAGTATATGAATGAGTAAATGAGATTCTCATTTCCAACATCCTACACTTGTTTACAGCCCCAAGGAGTCTGCCTCAGATAGAGCACATACAATACTTACCACCCACTTATTTTCAGAGGAGAGAGAGGGAGAATCTTTCCTGATTTTTCCACCACTAAAGTATCATTGTTCCACATTGGCTCATTACTGAAGGCTGATGGTATGGATAGAGATAGTAAGCCTATGCATCTTCCATAGGGAGAAGAGCACATGCCTTTGTCTCCCAAAAATCTAATGTGATGCTCAGTGTTCAAACCCTTTCCACCTGGCTGAAGTGAGCTGAAAATGTATTTCCATTAAGAAGGATCTAGCTGAAAGAAAAATGTAGCTGGGACCAAACAGAAATAGTATTAACACTTTGTATAAAGTAAAAGAGATGATTAAGACCTTTGGTTCTCAATTTATTGTCACTACTTTCTTTATAGCAAGTTCACTCTACTCTCTCTTGAGAGAGTAGGGTGCAATTGCTATCTTCCTCATGCTAGAAAACTGTCTCTCATGCTTTATTCTGAAACAGTAGAGTCCAAATCTGTACTTCTTAATACAATGACTGGCATCTAACATACCAGTATGACTGTCTCAAGGATTTTTGACCAAATGTTGACAGTTAAGTTGAAGTGGTCTCTGCCAGGGTCAGATTCAATATAAAGTACTTTCCTGTATTCCTAAATATTTTTAACAGATATTGACCTAAGGTAACATATTATACATGCTCATTCCTCTGTAGTGGTGATAGGGACTAGGGAAACCAATGTACTGTCAATTCTAACATAAGTGATCAGATACAATTCTTACAATTTTGTAATTCTCTTCTGGCAGCCAAACCTGCTTATAGCTTTCACAATTCATGCCCACTGATGGTACTAAACACTGGGGACTTCTCATCACAGAAGGCTACCACGTGCACAATTATATGTCCAATGGCTAGACCATCCTGTGCCCATGCCATGTTTAATATTTAAATACAACTTACTGTCTTTTTTATGTGTTTACTCAGTGGCCATCTGCAAAACCAATATGAATAAAAATGGAACTCGTGAGGGCAAGAAAAACATATTGAGAATCATTGAGTTGGACAGACCTAGTGGGGAGGTAGTATCTATTCAAGCACCTGTCTTCTCTTTCTCACCATCTGCACAGTCCTTTCACCCCACAGACAGACTACTCACCCTTACAATTACCCTGTCAAGAAGATAATGCAGCTCAGGTGGAATTAATGTGGGTTTAATACGACCCATTGAGTTGAATGTCGATTTCCTTTAAGTCACCATTTCTGTTCTTGCTATAAATTTATGCCCATGTGCCTATGTTTAATTTGGATGATGATCCCATGTAAGGCAATAACAAGTTTACAAGATGATAGGCTTTCCAAAATTGTAAGTGAAAGCAATAGAATGATTTATATATCATTCATGGATTACAATGAAGTTAAAAGAGGTTAATATTTTAATGCACTATTAAAAATCTTTTCACTCAAATTTTCAATTGACATCTCCTAATTGTCTATGTATACATGTAAAGTAAAGGAAAGAAGTTTAACATGCAAACTATACCTATTATATGGTGTTGGATTTGATACTACAGTGTTTGTGTTATTTCATCACTTAATAAACCAACTCTTCAAGGAAAGTATTTTATAGACAAGACAGCAGGGGTCAGAAGAATCTGTGTGTCTTGGGATACAAGCCTAAGTCTATCTGAGTCAAAAGTAAGTGTTCTTTCACCTAGGTGGTCATGACATTGCCTGGTGATAGTACAGAAGGGTGGGTGACTCAACCCTTGAAGGGTCTCACCTCACCATGTGTGATATATTATTCTATACCTCTTATACAAGACAAAAATGTTAGGGGAAAAAAAATCATCCACCGATTATGTAGGTATGACATCATTAGCACCTAAAGCAATCTGAAAAAGGAAATCGCTCAATGTCCACTGATTCCTTAATTTACTCAAAGCATGTTCTTTGATTACCAACTATGTGCCAGGCACTGGGATAGGCACTGGAGAGCATGATAAGGAAGATAGAAATGCATTCTATTCTCCTGAAGTTAAGTGCCTACAGAGAACAGCGCAATGCAGACTGGCCTCTGAGGATTTTGAAGTGGTATATGGCTTACCATTGCCTGCCTTATAATATGAGGACCAACTAAGTCCAAACAGATGCCACTTTGAAATAATTGATGAAATTTAAAGGAAGCAGCAAAACCAGTAATGTCTTCTATTTTGTCAGGCTTAAAATATTTGTTTATGAAATAGACTCCAACTGTGACATTTCATATATGTGAGACAATTGTTAAAGAAGAAGTTTGTGGTTAATTTTCTGAATTTGTCAACATGTTGACCACCAAGCACCTTTATAATCTGCAAGTATCTGGAGAAAGGCACAACTGGCTATCAATGACAGTGCACAACATCCCATTACTGAACTGAGAATTCCTGCTTCAATAGCAAGCAATCACTCAGCAGAATGCACTGGTTTAAAGTATTTCCCAAAGCAAAATTCCTCCTCCCTGGTTCCTGAGCCAAGAATGAAGGGTGGCCTTCACCCGCTCCTCATCCTTACACTTAGTAAGGTCAATCAACAAATCCAGAAGAGATACACTGGGCATGTCACATCGATTTATTTGCTGGTTAGATGAAATGTGCTTTGGGTTGTTCTCGAATTAGACACTCATTATGCATAATTAGCCCTGTACATAGAACAGCTGCTGGCTTTTACAATGCTTTCAATCCAGTGCTGAGTGCACCCATTGTTGGGTGTTTGCTGTGAGCAAACTTAATCAAATTGGTGATAATCAAATCTGTGACTTATGCATCATTTGATGTGATGATCAAATATTGAATTACTTAACTGGATGCAATGGGGTATGACTGTAGCCCCAGCTTCAGGGAGGCTGAGGTGGGAGCCCAGGAGTTCAAAGCCAAGGACATCCTAGGGAGCACAGTGAGACTGCATCTCTAGAGAAAAATATATGTTTACCTTCACCTACAAAAGTTAACATGAAGTGAATATATTAAGATACACTGGCTATTATACTGATAAATTATCTTAATTTTATATTTGGTTTAAAACTAAATATTATTTTGGGATGGAGAGGAAAGTATATTTTCCTGTCCATCAGTGTATTAAGTATGCTCTCAAAAGATTGATGAGGCAACTGAATCATGAGAATGGGCCTCATGGACAAACTGAGAATTAGGAAATCTTGGATTGAACCCTGACATTGAATCTTTGCTAATGCACTTATTCTCTACTTTTGCCATCTGCAAGATGGGAAAATGCCATCGACAAGCATTATCTAAACCATGTTCAGTTAGAAATTGTTACCATAGATATACACAGTATAGATCTCAGAATATGGTTCTAAATTTAAACACAGTAAGGGTATGTATTTGCCACAAAATTGAGGATCTTATGGTGGATTCTGTAAGTGATGCCTCATGCATTTTGAAAAGTGGGGAAACTTGGTGTAAATATAATGAATCATTGCAAACATTGTTCTGCCACCTTTTATTTCAAAAGTGTTTGTATTTCTCATCCATTCTTTTGGAGATGCCTTAGAATTGGAAATCATTGTTTTACAAAAAAGATAACTTAAGGAAAAGAAAACCTATAAAATCACAGTGAGTTAAAGAATTATTGTTAAAGTTCCTTAATTTATACATTTTTATTTTAGACTATAATGGCCTAAGTTAAAAGCTATATCAGGAGTACAATTATCTCTTTTTCAACTATACAAGTAAATTTTTGTTAAGGGGGTATATTTGAATTCTAACTGCCAACATAGATGATTTCTCTTGAATTATCTTTCATGGAATAATCTAAATACCATTTATGACACTGAAGTGAAGTGTTTTAGAGTAATGCACTTTGAAGAACTATTTTGGAAGCTAGAGATTATGATATTTGTTCATGTATGCATACATACATGTATGTATAAGTATGTGTATCTACACAAACACAAAAATATAGTAAAAGAATTCAACAGATGTTTGTGGTTGATGTACATTATGTTTTCTTTAGTAAGTAAGAAATGCAGGAGATAGCAATCTCAAAATATACAAAGAAAAATTTACCATCAAGTATTTCTTAGTCCAATCTAAGTAAAATAGGAAATTTTAACTTGCAGCCATTCTGCAAATTCATTTTAACAACTGGAAAAATAGTCTCCACTAAAGTATACAGGCTTTTAAAAAGCCACTTTAAGGAAATATTTTTATAACAAATAAACACATTAACAAAATGTACTTAAAAGACTTCAAAAATAAATTTTCCTATGCTTCCAAATTACATTATTGGATGAAGGAAAGGAAGACAAGGGAAGACAGAGAGAAATTATCTTTCTATCATGAAAATAAAGCAAGGAGCTTGCATTGACTACTTAGGGTAAAGACTAATCCAGAGTTCAGACAAATGGAAGGATATTAGAGAATCTTTATGATTTCTTAGTGATGTTTTGGTATTCAATATGTCAATATCTTTGGGGGATTTTCCTAAAGGATATTAAAATTATCACATGGCAGGTGGATAACTTTTATTACTCATGCCAATCTCTCTTTCTCTTTCTCCCTCCTTTCCTCCCTCCGTGTCTTTCTCGATCATGGGGATTGAACCCAGGGCCTTTGACATGTTCTACTACCAAGTTATACCCCCATCTCCTCTCTTTTTTCCTTTTTCAAACTAAAATCCATATTGTCCATTAGAGAATGTTGTTTCTTCTCTAGTCTAAAGGAAGAATAAAAGGAAAGCAAGTGTTGAGATGAGGTAATTGCAGCATTCAGAGACTGGGAAAATACAGTATTCCTCTGGCTTTGTGTTTTAACAGGAATGTGGTGTAACTACAGACAGGAGACAGGACTGTTGTTAAAGTCTAAGAGCTGGATGACAAACTGAGAGAGGAAGGAGAGACAGAGAGAGCGAGAGAGAGAGAGAAGCATATGTTCCAATTCATAGAGTTCCCATTGAAGACATTTAGGGAAAAAGAAATTTATCCAAAGATGTGTAAATGAAGCATAAATAATCTGGGGCCAGATGACAATGTGTTTTCAACTCTCTCTTCCATTTTGTTGTGACATGCTTCATGGTTTATACCACAGAGGGCCATGTAGGGGAAGTCACTTCAGTATGCAAACAAATGCACGTGTTCAGAGAAGAAATATTTAAAACATTTGCATTCATCAATTTAATTTAGGAGAGTTTTTCATGAATAGGTTATACATGGGCCAATCAAGTAAGTATAAGCACCAGTAAGAATTATGAGAGGAAGCTGTCAGCCTATCAGGGTCATCTTTATGAGTTCTAGCTAAGATTCATATGGAGAGTTACTTTTAAAAAATCAAGTGAGTATTGTTTGATTTTCAACAAAGAACTGAAAACCACTGATTTATCCACTTATTGAAAAAAATATTATTGAGTACTAACCATATGCTGGTTATCATTGTATGTGTGTGCCAGATAGCATTGGAGGTGCTAGACAGAAGGCCAACAACCAACTTTTGTTTTGTTTTCTTAAACTGTCTGATATGTCTTAGAAAGGTTAAATGAAAGAGAGAATGGCAGAAAATGAGAACAGAGGACACTTCCAGGAGAGAAGGGGTGGAGGGGAGATTTCAGTAGTAAGATACCTGGAGACCATCATAAGGTCTTTATATTTGGACAGCTACTTTCTGCCTAAAGTCAGAGCAGCAATGGACTGGGATGCAGTTTAGTAGTAGAACACGGGCCTAGCATGTGAAAAGCTCTAGGTTCAAGCCCTGCACCAACCAAAACCAACAAACCAAAACAAGCAGTAATGGGTTTACACCAATTCAGGCAAATAAACTAGGCAAGACTCAACCAGTTTGGTTCGTTTCTTCTTAACAGTGAGAGGTCTGTGGAGAGTTAGGCTCGAGTTTCACTTCTGGCTCAGCCACTGATCTGGTTTCTGGACTTTTCTGGGCCTTGGGAACCTCATCTACTTAACAAAAGGTTACTTCTTCTTATTATTCTGAATCCTGGCCAAATACCACAAATACACAGGATAAAAGTGTCTGGCTTAGCCTTGAAAACAGCTCACCAAAAATATTTTCTGTTACTCACAAAATATTTCACAACTTATTCTATGGTGGGTGAATTAGTAGCATCATCTTCAAATAGGAAGCAACAAACCCTTCTTTTTCCTGTATATGTGAACTAAGGAGTACCCAAAACCAAATACTTGCTAGGTTGTGCTATATAGTAGTTTTTAAGTTCCTTGCTTTAAAAAATAGCTTGTTTTAGATTATATATCCAGTTCTAAATGTGAGCAGATTAAAAAACAAAAACAAAAAAACAGTGTCTTCTGAGAATACACTAATTTTTTCCAAAATGGATATTGAATCTCAAACACAAATCAGAAGAGAAAATTATCCCTTTCCCCCAAGTTTAGTATGGGCTAGGTTTTTCAAGAATCAAGTCTTCAGTATCGACTTGACTCAGAGAAACTATTTTCAATGATCTGCCATTTTTTGCTCCTATTTGGCCAAATGCCTGAGTGGAAACCTAGCTTCATAACTTGCTTGAAGTGTTCTTTTGTGGGAACAGGATGGGGGCACAGGGATAGTAGGATGACCCTCTGAAGCTGAATAATAAACACACAGTTATTCTTCCTCCGTTGCAAGAAGGGAGATGGCAGGAGCTGGCATCTAAGCAGGAAAACGGAGATGCATTTTCCTCGAATTTAAGCATCTTTATATGCTCTAATTTAAAAAAAAAAAAATCCCCTAGGTTTATACTTCTGAAGTTTTCACCTGGTCGTGTGGCTTGTTTTCTTCTGAGGTAATATCCCTGGAGTCTGCAATCACTGAGCACATCTTTAAGTGCTAAAATGTCAGTACAAATTTAGATTTTAGCATCGCGGGGAGGAATAAATATAGAACCAGAAGAAGAAGAACATGTCTGGGGCTGAGACGGTATTTTGGAATAATGAAATTCACCTAATGGAAGTTATTAGCTTTTAGATTTCAAAACAGACACTGTGGAAGAGCTTGCTTTCAAGTTCCACCCTCCTTGTAGTTGTGGCGCTTTGTTAGGGTTTGGTTGCTTTCCTAAATATAATTGCTCTTATGTCCAGAAACATGTAATGGAATGCCGTAAACAAGAAGAAATTTTAAGATCACTCAGTTAACAGAAGAATCTTGCCTCTTTTTTTTTTTTTTTTTTCTACTCAATGATCTTTATATCCTTGGGATTTTAGAATAGTGCTCATTTGTGCCTATAACTTCCCCCCTTTCTTCAGGGTGAATTAAAGACATTTTCCCCTAACACCATTATTTTTGTGTTGACTCTCCCTCCTGATAATTTGGCTTTCTTCTCCACACCAATAATTAGCTCCCTGCAAATTATTTGTCAAACAAGAAACTACTATGGCTCTGGCTATCATTTTTTCTTTTTCCCTTACATGCTTCAGGTGTCTCCCCAGACCCCTTACTGTCCTTTCCCACCACAGTTTGCTGGTCAGTGAGCTCTTAAGTCCTGGCCAGCATGGGCTTTCTCTGATCTGGGCTTTCCTAGAGCTTTTCTTCACCGACCCATCTGTCTGAGGCACCAGCAGCTGCCTGGCTCTTTCTCCTCCTTGGGCTGTTCCACATCTTCCCCCAACTCCTGAAAGATATTTCCCACTCTCAAGTTAAAAACAGCCTAGAACTTTTTGAGTAACTTTCCATCGCCCCGGGGCGTCTGCTCCCCCTCCTCCATGAGCGTTGCTGGGAGCCAGCTCACATTTTGGGCGTCCGGGTGGGCAGCAGAAGCCTTTGGTTTTGCCTGCTGGAAGATTTCTGCTTCCTTGGGGTGGAGATAGCGTGCTCTTCAGAGAGCCTGTAGTAGGGCTGTCACTCTCCGCCAGGTTCAGAGGTTTTTATTTTTTTTATTGTCCCTGTCAGTTACCAGCCCAAGGTTACTGCCAGCCTTCTGTCAGGACTTTGATTTTTTGTCAGCTATGGCCAGGTCCTTTTAGTTATCTGCTATCTTTTCGGCTTTGTTCAGGCTGAGCTCTACTTGTCTACTAATTAGCTCTTTGGAGATTTCCCTTTTAAAACTCACTATCACAGAGGACAGGAACCGTTCAAAAGTTTTGCGCTTCATAGAAATTCCATATTCATCCATATCTCGTACAGCCATATTTCTAAAATTAAAAGTGGCAGGTCAGGCCAATTTAAGGTATAGAAGTAACATCGTCTATAAAGGGAGACCTTCAGGTTCTTGATCAGGTATGTAGATGAGTGACAGGGAAGGAAAAGGTTTACATCAAAAAAAAAAAAAAAAAAAACACAGAAGCGGTACAAATTAAAAAGAAACTATCGCTCTATCTAACATATTCACATTTTCTTTATCTTCTGGTGTGCAAATATTGTGCTAGCTGAATATAAAAGTAGCACAACTTTAGGGTACAAAAAAAAAAAAACCACACTGTAATAACATCAAGAGTGGTCTTACATCAAGGAGGGCCCTGAGGATGTCTTTGTTGTCAACTTCAGAAGAAAAGAGAGGAACAGAAGAGGAAACTGGCAGAAGGAATAGATGCCAAAGAGAACTCAAAGGATTAGGTCCGGGTGAGGTGATCGGTATTCGAAAACAGTCTGCCTTCTGGCTCTGATCTAAGGGAATAGGCTGGCAGCCAAGCCAGAGGGCATAGCAGCACAAACACACCTTCAGCACACTGCTAGAGGGTTGCTGGGTGCCTCAGAAACTGTGCTAGCAATTAGAAATAAAGCAAGGGAAGAGCAATAGGCAAAATCTTCTTTTTATGGATAAATCTTTGCTTTTTGCATAACTCCCAACCTGATTGTCCCCTCCATACAAGCATACCTTTTTTCTCTCCCTCTTTCTCTCTTTTTAAATAAAAATTTTGTGAGTCCCTCTTCTTTTTGTATGTTCCTAGGAACAGTTTTCCTTCAGCTAACTTAGTGCTGTTGTAAGTTGCGCTTACATCGCATTTACACACTGTTAATGCCTGCAAGATGAAAGTAAAAACCTTTGAATATATTAATGTTATAACACAGATGTCTTACTTTTTCCTCTTTTTTTTTAAAGCAAGTTGATGTGGCTAATAATGATGCAGATTGTGCTGGATGGATGTGCAGATGAAACAGGGGAATACAGATTAAATAAAAATTTCTTCAAAGCTTACGTTTGCTTCATAATTTAACTTCTGGGCTCATCTCAGTGGTAGTAGGTGCAACCAAGCATCATAACATTGTTCGAAACTATCTTGGCATCACAGAGACACCATCACCCAAACATCATTACTGTACTTTGAAACCCAGAGAAAATGGGAATGGGGAAAATACAGATCACTAGTGCCTCTTTACGGAAAGGTTTGACCCAACTGCGAATAATGGGAAAACTAAGAAATCAGGGACAGACAAAGGTTCTGGGCTTAGAAGCAATCTGCTTGTGTACCATACTTTGCGCTTTACTACATTCAAAGCACCCACGACTTCTTTGTCCAAATACCGAATGTGCTGTGTGTCAAGGTATTCACATGCTCACTCTGGAACATGCATGGGATGACTTTATCATTAAGTTCTTTAGACACTGAATGAAGGAGCACTTATGACTTGAGGCCTTGGGGAAGAAATGGCTGATTTCTCTTTTATTTAAGAAGCATTAATTAGCATGCTGTTCCATGCAAGGAGACTTTGCTAAGTCCCTAACTCATGAGGACTGATGAGACACTAACCTTTCCTTCCAGAAACTCACGGTATAGTGAAAAGGATATAATATTATTTTTTTAGGAGGAATCTTTTCTTTAGGAAGAATGAAAAGTTGCTGTGGGTGTCCTAGGATGGAGTAGCACTGCCTGCCAGGCCAGATGTGGTAAGACTGCATTTGGGGACTGCATCTTTAACGTGAGGAGAAACTCACCTGCTGAACAAACATGGTGGAGAGGCCTAAAATCATGGGCAAGGAGCAGAATTGGGGAATGGTGAGAATATTAGCATGACCGGAGCTTGAGCTGAGTGTGTGTTGTTTGAGGGGGCTGATGAGGAGACTAGGGCAATGAGTTGGAACAGACCAGACAAGGCCTCATATGCTGAGCTAAGGCACTTAGAATTTACCCTACGGCAACAAGAAGCCAGCCGGAATCAGTTCAGGTGTCCTTTCTACGGGAACTTTGACAGTGTATGGAAGGAACACCAGCCCTTCTAGAAGAGATTGGTACCAGGAAACCACTTGGGATGTGTGCAGTTTTCTAGACTGGATGACTGGGGTCGACTGGAGAAAAGAAGAGATGCTATTGAGGGAATTCTATTAGCAGAATAGAGTTTCGACTAAAATTTTTCCTAATGGCCACCTCAGTACCCTGCCCCTTGAGTTCTCTCTAACCTAGGATGGGCAGTTCTGAGGAAACTTGTTGAGCACCCCAGGCTTCTTTCTGGGAGAAAGGAACAAATTCACAAGGGTTCATGTTATCTCTTCCAGAGCCTAAATAGAACAGTGCTGATAACATGAATGTCACCGTGTTTGACTGAGTGAGTGCATGAAAATGAGACATAACTGGAATGCAAAGACTCCTCATAGATTGTAAAGAAGCACTGCATTTGCTTAAAGTAGTTGTTAGCATTTTTTTTTGCTTTAAAATAGTTGTTACCATATAAACACCACTTTTTTTGAGGAAAGAGAAATGACAGTTCATTGTAAATAATGACAGTGTTGCCCTCTTACATTAGACAATGAGTGCCCAACTGGACTTAGAGATAAGACAAAGTTTATGTTATTCAGGTAGTGGACTGCAATGGTGTGTGTGTGTGTGTGTGTGTGTGTGTGTGTGTGTGTGTGTGTGTGTGTGTTACTAAAGGGTTGAACCCAGGGGGCATTCTACCTCCGATCTACTCTCTGGCTCTTTTTAAATTTTTTTTGTTTTGTTTTGAACAGGGTCTTGCTAGGCTGCTGAGAGTCTCACTATATTGGTGAGGTTGTCCTCAAATCTTCAACCCTCCTGTTTCAGCCTCCTAAGTACTAGGATTACAGATGTGCACCATCACTCTCAGCTGCAATATGGTATCTTGACTTCCCAAGTGATACAGCATGAATATGTGGGTACATGGTAGATTTGCTTCAGAATGTAACTGTTCAGCTTTGTGCTTTTGGAGGTGACAAACTCTTGATGCCAAAAGAGAAGACAGCCATTGTGTTCTCCTGATGTTATTAAAGAAACACAAGGTAAACATGGTTGACAGTCGAGCAGGCTGTGCCCTGCACAAGGATGTCCTACAGATGAGCATGTGATAACTGAAATCTAGGAAGTGTGTCTAACTGGACATGGGCCTTTTTTTAGTAACACAACAGTGCTGGCTAAAAGAATGGAGCCCTGGGTTTAAGATACAAGGACTAGAATTAATTGAAAAGAGTATTGCTAAAAGCCAAGTGCAGTGATGCATGCCTGTCATCCCAGCTATTCAGGAGGCTGAGGCAGGAGAATCGCTTGAGCCCAGGAGTCCAAGGCCAGCCTGGGCAATAGAGTGAGAACCTGTCTCTAAAAAGGAAAAAAGAAAAGAAGAGAAGAGGTAAGGAGACAGGAGGGGAGGAGAGGGGAAGAGAGGGGAGGGGAGAGGAGGAGAGGAGAGGAGAAGAAAGGAGAGGAGAGGAGAGGAGAGGAGAGGAGAGGAAAAAGAAAATCTTTCCTTATTTCTGTGGTTTTCAGGCTTCATTTGCTATTTGGACCTTCTCTCTCATACTCAACTTGGCTGGTACAGCTTTAAAGGGGACCAAAGGGAACCAGCACACAGTGTCTTTAAACA